>JAGVSP010000310.1:0-118081 GCA_022494985.1 Micrasema minimum
GTACGTTATCCTCCACGTATAGGATGCTCCTTTAGCGAATTGTTCTGCTTTCTGCGCAAATTCAACTGTTAAGCATTTCAACATACGATGGTCTGGACAAACCAAGGCATTAAGACAAACGGGGCTGACGGGACAGAGCGCGGTACGCACCATGAGGTTGTGGTGCTGCGGAGGAAAGTGCTGGGGATTCTGGAGCTGCAGCGGCGTGCTCGGCGGCACTGCCGGCGACACTGAAGACCCGCACACCACCCACTGGTGATCCTGGAAAGAGACACAACGGTTAGGATGGCAATACAATCATTTTAATGCCTTCAGTTTGGCGTTTTAAAATTATTTCAAGGCCGAAAGTATCGTATAGTCAGTGGCGTGCACAGAGTTTTGAATCAGGGTAGGCAGTATAAAAAACAAAGCTTTTGAATATATACCTACCTATCTAATGAAACAAATATTTCGAAAATAATTGTAGTATATGCGTAGATTCAAAATTTTTTTATTTCTTTATTTAAAAAAAATACCTACCTATACAGGGTGTAACAAAACTCGATGTACAAGCGGGAAACCAGTGAATCTACATCGTATTTGGAGACGATTGTGTAATATGACTTTTTAATCTGAGCTTGATTTTTTTTTCTTCTCACAAAAGTTTTCATAAGTATGGCAGATTAAGTAAAATTGCTCAAATTCTTATATAAAAACGCGTTTTTCAATTCGGTTTTCTTTAAGGATAGTATCGATATGACTAAATACATGATATTTGATAACAATTTGCAAAAAAAATTGAAAAAAAAACACACTTTGTACTCAATTTTCTCGAAAACTAAGGGTCAAATAAAAAAAAAAAAAATTTGTTGAGATTATCTACTGACATTTCTTGGTGGAATTGCATTTTAATAAATAAAACACCTTTTTAGTTAGACCACTTATATACATATATATATATAAGTGGTCTAACTAAAAAGTGTTTTTATTTATTAAAAAAAATTATTCTGCAATTCAACTCCAATTATTATGTAGATTCACTGGTTTTCCGCTTGTACATCTAGTTTTGTTACACCCTGTATTTATACGTATTTTTAAAAAAATGCAGTGTTGATCGAACCCAAGACCACTGCGCCGCGCCGAGTCATAAGAGATAGTGGACTACCCACCGAGCCAACTTGAACCACACTAGCGGCTTCATTTTAACACTATTAAAATGAACCACAAAAAGCACTGCCTGTTCCTTGAAAAATTTAGTTAGAAAATGAACACACACATTCACATTTATGCGGAGAATAAAGATGATATTTGTTCTGGAAAAAAGGCAGAGTTAGTATTTGCTTATGACAGGATTTAGTATGTTCATTGGGTGGCGCTTAGCATGGCTAGTGATTATTCGCGGGTATGTTTGGTATAAGGTAAATTAGTTTTGGGAATTTTGGTTAATATTTTAAATTATAAGTACCTAATTGCACTTGTTATTTGAATGCTATTTTTGTAACTAACTAACTGACCATCACGCCATTTCTCCGTAGGGGTAGGCAGAGAGGATAGAACGCCATACCACTCTGTCCTGACAGACTACCTTTGCTTCCTCTACATTCATACATCTTCTCATGCGCATACGCCGATTATTCCGACTTTTCACACGTCCACTTTCAAGTGCTTGACGCACTTGGTCATGCCACGTCTTTCTCGGCCATCCGCGGCTTCCACATCCAGGCACACTTGCATTTGAACTTTCTTTCAGCCGTTCTTTCACCGCTCATTCGCTCCACATGACCAAACCATCGTAAAAGGGCTTTCTTAATTTTGTCGATAATGCTTATCTCAGCCTTGCGCTCTGCTCTAATTTGGACATTTGTACACCTATCATACATAGTCTTACCACACAGAGAGATGACATTTTAACAAATTAATTCTACAACAATCTTTTAATACGTAAATAGAGACGTTTTTGACATGTAAAAGGCACTAAGTGCCGTTTATTTTAATTAATAAATAAATAACACAAGGCAAATGAGTTGATGAACGTAACAGGCTTATACATCAAATTTTTCTGTGAATAGGGAAAAGTAAAACAAAAAATTTCAGGATCATCGGTGAAATTTGTTAAAAATGAATAATGAATTTAGATTTAGTGGTGGTGGTTACCCGATGCTGCGGCTGGCCGTTTGGCTGGTGCGGCGGGCAGTGCTTGAGGAAGTGCGGGGGCGGGCTGTTGACGGGCGTGGAGGGGTTGGACCCGTACGAAGAGATGCTGTGTTCACCGCCGGCGTACATCTGCAGAGAAACAGTATAACATATAGCCTCCGTTGAGCGTACTCTAGGACACATAGGTGAGGATAATATAGGACCTACTGAAGGATGCAATGGATGTGTTAATCCTCATCCTCAGGTTTCGAGAAACACGTTAAATAAAAAATAAAAAATTCTCATAAAAGATTATTTTTAACGTTCCCACCCGTAGACTAAGAAATAATGAAATGCTGTTCCTCGGTCATCATAGGACCAATTATGGCGCACAGGCACCTTTACCCAGAATGATCAGGCGGGTAAACGATCATCAAGATCTTGATTATTTTGGTGTAAGGATGTCTTTCTTTATAAATCAGCTGAAGAATCTGTATAGTTAGCTTATGCATTTTACTTAATTTAAAATATCTATTCTTTGTCTTTGCTGTTTATTTCTGTCCTTGCAATTTTTTTTCTTTGTAAAAATTTCGTGTATCTATAATGTTTATAATGGACTCTGTCCGTCAATAAATAAATAAATAATACAGGGGTAACAAAACTCGATGTACAACCTGAAAACTGGCGAATCTACATCATATTTGGAGTCGAATGTGTAATATGACTTTTGAATCTAGAATGAAAGAAAAAAAAATTCTTCTAATAAAAGCCTTCATTAGTAACGCAGATTAAGTAAAATTACAAAATTCTTAATAAAATGCGGTTTTTTATTTACAGATAGGTCTTTTGTACTCAATTTTCTCGAAAACTATGGGTCAAATCAAAAAAATTTACTCTACAAAATCGACTCCAAATATGGTTTAGATTCACTGGTTTCCCGCTTGTACATCGAGTTTTGTTACACCATGTACCAATAGACTTTATCTCCCAATATTTTTTTATACAGATATGTGTGGAGGGAGGTCTGCTACTAAAGTGAGCTGGCTCTAGAATAATTGAGTGATCCAGCACTAATGATGGCGTGCGAGGACTCACCGCCTGCAGGGGCGCCTTGGTCAGCAGGTCGGGCGCCGGCGAGGGCTGCCCCCCGCCGCCCCGGAAGCTGGACATGGGCGGCAGCGGCTGCTGGGGCGGCAGGTCGCCCCCGAGCGCCTCCACCACGCCGTGCCCCGGGATGCCTGCAAACAGAAACATGTTTTGTAGAAATACTAGGATTAATGAATTTTCTATTCACAAAAGAGTCGCAGATTACACAACTATAAAGATCGATTACATTTCTTTAACCCTAGAAAGATAACGTGCGCCTCAGAGGCGCCCGCAAAACAAATATATGGCTGTCTTTTTCTAACCGAAGCGCGTGCAAGCTTGTGTTGCCAAACCAACTCAGTCGTTGGTCATCTCTGCCGAGTGACGGTCGCTTCTGCTCGGTAAGTACCACAGTTTTGTTGCTATGACGATGCATTGCGCTCGAGAGCGTGTGGAAGCAAAAAACTTATGTACAGAAACTGCTGGTATTTGTTACTTTGTGTTTCATAATTTTTTGAGACTGATTATCTCTTAATTAATTAGTTTGTAAGATTAAATACTATAAATATTACCTTATTAATAATAAAAAAAAACCTTAATAAAGAAAAACTATGGTTTTTGTTACTTTTTGTAAAGTTTTTTTTAATATCCTACATATTTTCTTTAGTTTAAAAATGATAATATAACATTTATGTTTTATTTACTAGGGTTAATAAAATTGTATGTGAACCAGACAAAAGGATAATAAATTTCCCCGCGATAGTAGAAAAAGATAAAACTATACCTAGGTAGACCAATTGTCCCAAAAAAAAAGTTCACAAGGTTTTAATCGTAATGACTAAAATATAATGTTGTAAATTTAATAACATACACACAATGCTTAAAAAATATAACGACATGTTATAAAAGCAAAAGTAATAAAACAAATATCTAGGAAGTTGACAACCTGAACACATAATTTTACCTACGGAGCTAATAGTGTGACGAATTACATTATAAATAACTGTGTCATATTTTCAGTATTGTAGAAAATTGTACACAGCTTTTTAAAAAAATATTCCATCCACTTAATTGGTAGCAATCAATCGGGTTGCGATCTCGCCACGTTCGCTCATGGCGTAGGCATCGTGGCAGGTAGGCGACCCGGCCAGGTAGCCGCTGTAGGGCGGCCAGTCGCCGCCGCCCCCGTCGCCGCCGCCGTAGTAGCCGCCGCCGCCGCCTCCCACGTCAATACGCAGCCGCCGAATACATCCGTAGGATGGTCATCGACGGTCCGCCAGGACGGCGGGATCCTGCAGGCGTAAAGGAGAGGCGGTCCGTTTCAGGCTATCCCGAGGCATCCGGAGTACATTCCCACCGCCGCATCTTCGCGACTCCAATGATTGGAGGTTGCTGCGACGTTCCCTAACTTCAGCGTTGGTTATGAAGTCAAACACCTAATGCCTAGAATCTTCTCAGACACTTATTCTCAAAACTCAACAAGCGAGCATTCTGAGCTTTTGTGAGGTGCCAGGATTCGCATCTATAAAGGAGCACCGGCACAATGCGGGAATTAAAGAGTCGGCATTTTGTTTTGACCGAGTATAAACTTGGAATTCCTAGTTGCTCCAGCAATTCCTAGACGGATTGCGAGTTCCCGTGTCGTAAACTGCCATCTTCAGTTCACTAGACACCCATTTCTCGCCGAACTGTCAAATCGTTTATCTCTCAAACCTAACTTATTCGATGACGAATTTGCTTCTCCAAAAATGTTGATTTTTTTATGTCGAAGATTGCTTGGAATGCATATTCAAGACCTTTATAAATTATCTACCAAGATTTTACTCTACTTTGAAGCCAAAATATCCGATAAGTACTGACAAATATGCGAAAAAGGGAATCGCTAAAATGTTTTAAACTTGTGAGAATGGATACCGCTGACCACTTTATGCCACTGTGGATAAAATGGGATGCAAGGGCCTGGCGAGGCAGTATGCCAACACCATAACGGGTAGTAGTGCTTACTAATAAATAATGATCGGGGTAGTAACTAACGTTTCCCTACCACTGTTAATTTGGGCCGACTCTAGTTGGTTTGGGTGATGGAAACAATGACAATTATAGTACATAAGCCGAGACAGTGGTAGGGGCAATGAAAGCATTTGTTCGCGTACATAACGTAAATTCATCCGTATTTTATCACACTGACAATCTTAAAATCGCGGTTTAGCTTGTTGAAAAAAATATAGAGTTGTGCTGGACTGAAAAAAAAAAAATTAAAAATAATGATGCAAGCATTGTTTAACACCGCAAAAATTTTTAAAAAACACAGTGCCCTATGCACCATTGGATATCAATAAGAAACAACTTAAACTATGTACCTGAGAGCCAAAAAGCTTAGATTTTCGGGAGATTTTAGTGATTTTAGCCGCAGTTTCCTGTATTTTTCCACCTTATTTTATTTTGACAATGTAAAAAAGAATTAAAATACGTATTCTGAAAAACAATTATTTTATATATTTTATAGATGCTCTCAGGTGAGACCTTGCCCAATATCATCATCTCATTTCCGCTTCCCACGTGAAGCATATGGATTCCACAAAGCGCCTTCGAGCCAAGCTATAGGCAGCCAGATACTGTGCGTCCGCGTTCCGTAGTTCTGACGTAAACCAGAAAACAAATCGATAGGCAAGAAATACGCTTCCGTATTTTTTTTTTAATATTTCACTCTCGTATTGTGATTTATCAGGGGCGGCGGATGTTTCGATTTAAATTCGGCGGCGCTAGCACAAAATACGAGTAGGTGCCTACCGCCCACCGCCTACCGCCTACCGCCTACCGCCACCCACACCACGCGCCGACCCTGGACGGGAAGGGAAGGAGGCCAATACGGCGATTTATATTACAGGCAGGGTAATCGTGTTAAAAAAATTATAATAATAATTTTAAAAAATACTCTAAATATATCTCAGATTTTTTTTTCGGAAATAATATTAACATAATCTCCGTTATTTTTTATTTTATAATTATTTCCCTTCTTCTTGTTGTATAAATACATCAATATCTTGTATTTTATTAATTATCTTTTTCTCTTTCGACTCGTGCATGCTGCTTGAAAGAGTGTGAACACATTCACATTGACTTTCACAGTATACCCACAAACAGGCTATGCCTTGGTGGGATTTTTGTTTATTTTTTTTCTGATGTATACGTGATTTTATGCATTTTTATTTTTATTTTTTATTTTTTTTATTACTTGAAATAGCATACATTCTATACAAATATAAAATGTACTCTAATATTAACAATAAATTCATATTCATAAATACAATAAATAACACACCCTCATCACACATTATTCGACACATAATCTTTAACTTTATTTTTATATTTTTTTTTTTTCTTTTCTTGGTATATATTCTTTCCCATTTCATGATATAACTTAACTGCCTTAAATAGGACCGAATTCTGGGACACACCTTTCCTTCTATATGGTAGTCTTATTTTATCTTTATTTCTTGTTTTGTGTCCGTGTTGACATTGATTTTCTTCCATTTTTTTCCAAAATTCTGATTTTTTTGTTGGTGTTCATTATTTTGAATACAAATAGCATTGTGAACAAAAAAAATCTTTTGAAAAAAAAAAATGAAAAAATAAAATAATAATAAAGCAAAAAAGTTGATTGCCAAATGCTTAGCAATTTGCTCAACAGATGTCACCAGTGAGAGAAAATGTCAAAAAATGACATCAAATGTGTAACGTTCTGAGAAGATTCATACTAGTTTCCTAAATTTGTCATGTATCGTCATATCAGGTTGTCAGTTGATGGGCGGAATGGTGAATGTTGTAATACATCAAGTGGTCAGTTAGCCCAGCCAACGACAGGTCATAAGCCCTGTAAGCGTCTAGATAATCCACATTCGTTTCCAGAGTTTCTCTGCCTCTGTTGGGATATCAATAATATTTAATAATAATTGTATTTTGTTATCTTTTTAAAAATTTTATACTATTGACTAAAAAAATCAACTTCGTACCTACTCTATTTTCTCGAAAACTATGGGTCCAATCAAAAAATATTATTCTACAAAATCTACTCCAAATAAAATAAAACTAATAAAATAAAACATAATTATATAAAAAAAATAAAACTACGATATTTGGCAACCCTGATAAAATGAATACATAGAGATAATGTTGGTTATTTTACGGTCCTTTTGGGTTCTACGCGCCTAGAATGCCCTGGTAAGGTTTTATAACATTACTGAAATATAAAAACTGCATACGCAACCAAATAAAATAACTAGAATCGGATAGACAACCGAGAAAAAAACCCAATTCCTAACAATTCATTACAATAAAACACAGGACGTGTGTTTCATTTCATAATCTCGACAGATCAAAAATTTGGGGAGCGTGCTTTTGCGGTTGCGGGCCCTGTGGCTTGGAATGCTCTCCCACCAGAAGTGCGCAACTGTGAGAGTGAAGTGATGTTTCGAAAGAAACTTAAGACCCATTCGTTCTCTAAATCTTTTGACTAATGTAGAGTTTAAAAAGCATTCGCTTAAAATTTCCCGAGCAGTTAAATTCAATATTTAAAGCGCCCGAAAACGGCGCTACATAAATAATCCGTAATAATAATAAATGAAGTAAATAACGAGTTGAATACTTGGTTTTGATACAAATAAAAAATTAATGAGTTATTCTTATCCCAAATGAATATTTATTAGGTGTAAATTTTAAATAGTCTAAATTTTCGAATTATTCATTCATAATTACCGCAATCCAATTTTATTAGTATTTTTAATCAATTTCACGATATTCTCTGATTTTACCACTTTGTCAGAAGTCGCCCTGGCCGCCTCCGCCGCCGTCCTCCGGAGCGCCGCCAGCGTCCTGACTATGCCGGCTCCGGCGTCCGGCCTCGCCTGCCCGCCGGGCCCCGCGAACCAGCCGGGCCTGGTGGCATCTTGAACGGGAGACCTGTTGTTAGAGTTGTTTACAGTCTCGATCAAAGACCTCTTAATGTCTCGGAACGGAGGGATTCTCTGGATTGGAAGCCTGTCCATATCTTGCATTGTATACACATGCGCGCCTTGAGTCGAAGCATTACGATACGTAAATGCTCGTCCATCAACGTATGCGAAGTTCCTACCCTCATTAGTCTCGTACGTATTATACGAGGAGTCATAGGTCCCGACGACCTCTCCAGGGACTTGGTTGGTATAGCGTTCAGACTGTTCCCAGCCTGGCCCAGCGCGAGCGTTGCTCAGATCATACAGAACACTTTCACCGCCGTCTGCCGAGCTTTTGACGAGTTTCAAGGGGTACGGTTGGTTTTCTTTGGCAACGGAGTAAGCAAGGCTCCCAGCGCCGAACTCCCTCGGCACTTGTGGAAATTGGTAATCGACGGGCACCGCATTCCTTGAATCATTGTGTTGGTATTGTTGCGATTGTATCATTTCAACACTGGCCGCGTGGCTCTTGGCGTCGTTTGCTGAATTTCTGAACAGCCTAAGGGGGCAGGGTTTCGATGTTTTAGAGGTCGATGATTTAGATGTCTTGTTTTGAGGGCGACGGGTCCTCAGGTCTTTTGGGACCGCGTCTGTCTTCTTCTTTCGCTCTTTCCCGAAGGTGAAGTTGTTAAATTCCTGTTTGTAGAAGGCACTATTTTTTATATCGAAGACATCGCCTTCCTTATACAAGACACCGGCTTTTCTGTCGGAGCCACTAACTTTTCCTTCGATGACAGCAATTTTATCGTCGACGACATCGGTATTTCGAACGAATCCACTAGTTTTTTCATCTAATCTACTGGTATTTCTATCGAATCCGCTAGGTTTCCCATCGAAAGCCGTACTTTTTTCATTGAAACTACTGGTTTTTCTATTAAAACCACTGGTTGAACCATTGGAGACACTAGTTTTGAGGCCACCGAGGACACTAGTTTTTTTTTTAGCGACCTTTTTGGCTGTTTTAACAGCTCGTCTGACGAATCTTCGAACCTTTAGGCGGCTTCATCTTCTACAATCTAAACATCACACGCGATCACATATATAAGAGTCTCCGCCTCAGCTAGACCTACGAAATGAATTATTATTTTTTAATAAAAGCGGGAGTCGTTCTGTGAGAATGGCTGAATAATTTGAAAGGTCGTTTTAAGGGCCGGAAGACGCGATATTTGTCTTTGAATAAATCGACACACACGCGATAAAAGGGTGTAGGAAAAGGAAGATAAAAATATGACACCTTTTCGGAATGACCCACTTCAATTCGACACTGTCAACACAGTTATTTTAAGAGCTTTTGAAATATTACGTACCGACTTCTACTACTACTACCACATTCCCTTATCCGCACCTGATGGGCACTGTATTGGTACACATACTACAGTGAATTTTGATCTTACGTAATACGTAAGACGATCAGTCTAACGCTTCAGATCCAGTCCAAGGTATTCCGTACCGACGTGTTCAAACGTAACATAAATACGCGCCGGTACCTAATTAAAGATATGTAGTAATTTTTAGATAATAATTGAAATATTTCTCGAAAGCGCTGATAAAGAAATGAAAGTTACAACATTTTGGGCGTGTTCAAATACTTGTACACAAATCTGGATTTATCCCAAGACGGGAGTAGATATATATTTAATTTTATATTCCTACAGATTTTTTTTAAATACAGGAATATGGATATTCAAGCGTTTACAGGGCTTATGACCTGTGCCAGCCAACGCTAGAATATCCATATTCCTGTATAAGAGAAAAAAAAATCTACTTCATCTCTGTAGGGATATAAAATGAAATTTATTATTAATTTATATTATGTACTAGAGACAAAAATGTATTTATCTTAGTCAAAATTATTTATCAATGGGTATATATTGTTTATTTTTTTTTTAAAATGAACTGTTTTCGGCAAAAAAAAAAACAAAAATAAGCCGGGAACGCGATTTTAACAGATTAAAAAAAAAATTACAAGGGTTGTTTTAAAGATTTACAAGGGTAACAAAAATTATTATGGAATTATTGCCGGCGTGTATTTGTATATAAATATGTAGGTGTGCACAGTTAACTATTCATTATCCAGGGGTACATTGTCAGCAAGAAACCGGAAAATTTGGTCACAAGTGCGGGGATTACCACCGGCCAATACCAGGTATACAGACGCGGGGTGTTGGGCTAGGGTGACCACAGTTCGAACACTGCCGCTACCTGCAGTGGTGCATAGGGCACTACACTGGTACACCATGAGTAGTTTGTCTCTAGCGCCAGCGCCAGTCCATCGAAATACATTTTTTTAAAAATTCAAAAAATATTTTATATTGACCCCGTCGGGAATCGAACCAGCGAACTCGTGCATAGTGGCCACTACACCGCGAGGCGGACACGTCAAATACCGTTTTTTAATTGAAAATTAATCTCTTACGATAATACCAGTAAATCTTCATCATATTTGGAGTCATTTTGTCTACAAGTATTTGTATTCATTCAAAATGTTGTTGTCAGTATTGAACGCTGCAGCTAGACTTATCTTCGGAATTTCTAAGTTCGACCACATCACTCCACTGCTAAAGAAACTGCACTGGCTGCGCTTTCCACAAAGGGTAGAATACAAACTCTGTTGGCTAATGTACAAAGCCATGCATGATGCCGCTCCAGAGTATCTAAAAGAGCTTTGCATTCCAGATGAACTAGCTGAGAGACGTCTCACACTTCGATCAGCTACATCTACAGCTATAGGCAGGGTTTTAGTACCGATCCGTAATCAGCGCACAAAGTTTGGAGAGCGCGCTTTTGCGGTTGCGGGCCCTGTGGCTTGGAATGCTCTCCCACCTGTAGTGCGCAACTGTGAGAGTGAAGTGATGTTTCGAAAGAAACTTAAGACCTATATGTTCTCAAAATCTTTTGATTAATTTTGATAATGGTATTTTCTACTCAGAAATGGAGTTTTCACTCACTTTAAATTACCCGAGCCGTTAAATTCAATATTTAAAGCGCCCTTGAGGTATATTTATACGAAAACGGCGCTATATAAATTATCCATAATAATAATAATAATAGTCAAAAATATGTGACGTTTTTATGCAGGGCCGGACTGTCACCCCAGCCGTTTACAGACTTCCAGGTCGGCACACAGAATTAGCGTCCCGAATCCCAGAATCGAACCAGCGGCCCTTTTCCGGATGGCAGCGATACCAACAGATAATAATTATTGTTATAACACGGTATAAAGTTACCGGAGCACAATGGACGGTGAGGATTACAACGAGATCAGGGGCTGGGGCTTCCCGGGGAAAGTCCCCCACTTTGGGCGGGAAACTTGTGAAAAAAAAAAAACCTTGATTGTGGGAATTCCCGCATTTTTTACCATTTATATGATTTATTTTGCAAATACATCAACGCAATCTTATACAAGCGGGAAACCAGTGAATCTACATCATATTCGGAGTCGATTATGCCGAATATTATTTTTTGATTCGACGCATATTTTTCGAAAAAATCGATTAAGGAGTTGTTTTTTTTTTCGATAAACTTTTGCAAATTGTTATCAAATATCATTTATTTAGTCAAATTAATACTATTCAATAGAACACAAAATAAAACAACGCATTTAAATAAGAATAAATGCAATTTTACTTAATCTGCAGTACTTCTATAATAATTTTTCAAACCTACGTTAAAAAGTCGTATTACACATTCGACTCCAAATATGATGTAGATTCATCAGTCTTCAGGTTGTACTACATTTGAGCTTAAAAGTTTTTTTTTTCTTCTCATAAAAGCTTCCAGATTAAGTATGGCAGATTAAGTAAAATTGCACAAATTCTTATTAAAATGCTGTTTTTCATTTTGTTTTCTTCATAGATAGTATTAAATAAATGATATTTGATAATAATTTGCAAAAATTTATCGAAAAAAAATTTACTTCGTACTCAATTTTCTCGAAAACTATTCGTCAAACAAAAAAAAAATATTCTACGAAATCGGCTCCAAATATGACGTAGATTCACCGGTTTCCCGCTTGTACATCGAGTTTTGTCACACCATGTATATTATTATGGATAATTTATTAAGCGCCATTCTTGTGAGAAATCACCTCAAGGGCGCTGTACATTCGATATTCTTAGTTAATTCCATTCCCAATTTATGAATAGAGAATCTGAGACAACGATTATCTAAGAAATTGTACTAAATCTATACGTAGGTGAAGTACTGAACCCCAATTCGTCTTGCAGCTACAAAGCGATGGACAGTTGGAATTTCAGATTCACCCACGTACAAATTAAATTCAAACAGTTTTACTAAAAACGCGATACTAATGAAATACTAATTCTACTGATAGCAGATAGAGTCAAGAATCCGGTCAATAATATCATCTATAACTTGCGCAGACTAGCGCAGTTGCGCATTCTGTGAATTTTAGGCGAGATTTTAAAAATATGCGTTTTTAATCGAGTCCGAAATTGACAAGGGCTCTGAATGATGCGTAAGTGTGAAGGCAGTCGATTCCAGGCAGAGGGGACAGCCGCTGCAAAAGCACGATCGCCAGACTTGGTGTTTGGACTTCGCCGGGCCGAATTAAAGTATGTAATTAATTAAGTATGGAAAATCATTGCCGCGACCGGGAAGCGAAAGAATCATCGTAAAAGGGCATTATTATACTAATAAATTATGTCGCTTTGCATCATTTTCAAATTGAGAAAGGGCTTTTTTATTAAAAAAATATATGATGCGACTGTGCCTGGATGTAGAAGTCGAGGAAGGCCGAGAAAGACATGGCATGATCAAGTAAAACAAGTGCTTGAAAGTGGGCATGTAAGAAGTCGGAATAATCGACGTGCGTGCATGAGGAGATGTATGAATGTGGAGGAAGCAAGAGAAGTGTGCCAGGACAGAGTGGTGTGGCGTTCTATCCTCTCTGCCTACCCCTTCGGGGAAATGGCGTGATGGTTAGTTAGTTAGTTAGTTAGCTTTTTTATATGGAATTTCCCTTATGTATGTATGGTAGTGAAGCGTGGTGTTGGAAAAAGAAGGATGAAAGTATACTGAATTCTTTTCAAATGTCATCTCTCTGTGTGGTAAGACTATGTATGATAGGTGTACAAATGTCCAAATTACAGCAGAGTGCAAGGCCGCATTATCGAAAAAATTAAGAAAGGGGTTTTACGATGGTTAAGTACGACAAGTACTTGGAAGAGGACATGTGAAAAGCCCGGAATAATCGGCCGCATGTTCATGAGAAGGTGATGCATGAATGTAGAGAAGGGTATGTCATGTACAGAGTGTATGGCGTTCTATCCTCTCTGCCTACCCCTACGGGAACATGGCGTGATGGTTAGTTAGTTAGTTTTGTCGCTTTGGATCATTTTTCTTTGCACATACTATGTCGCTTAGTAACTTTTCCCTTTAACCGCCGCTTAGTAAAACGATGCCGAACACCAAAAATAATAATAATCCTTAACACATGTACAGCGGCGAGTGAAGAGAAATTGTAAACAAAAGATTTTTTTATGGTCAACAATCAACAGTCAAGTTAGAACACGTGTCAGGACAGAAGGCTGTTTGTAAACTTTGAAACCCACATTGCGATATGCAATATAGCGTGCAATATGAGCTATTCATTTTCAAATCCAAAATTGTCCGAAATGTATTATTATGGATAATTCATAGACGCGCCGTTTTCGTATAAATCGTCGCCGATTCAGAGCAAAAGCACTAACTCAAGAAAAACTGTTTTGAGATAACGAATTCGCGATTTATTGCGATTAATGAATATACAAATCTTCACTTTGAAGTTTTCATTTAAATTCAGATATTACAATAGTAAAATATGTGGATAAGCACGATTTTTGCCATTTAAATATCATACTTTTTATTATATATGTTTCTCAAATTTTCCAATTTTTTTATTTTGAATTTTTTAAATTTGATAATGGTATTTTCTACTCAGAAATTGGTTTTCAACTCACTTAAATTCCGAGCCGTAAATTCATATTATAGCGCCCTGAGGTATAATTATACAAACGGCGCTATAAAATTAATCCAATAATAATAAATTCCAATAAAAATTTCTTAGAGCATAGTTAGTGACTTTTGGCCTGGACGGCGACGAAATATACCTCAAGGGCGCTTTAAATATTGAATTCAACGGCTCGGGAATTCCAAGGGAAGGCGAATGAAACTCGTAAAAATACAATGATTGAATAATCGAAAAGTTACGGACATATATATATGTGCAGAAAATCGAAAAAAAATTAAATATGCAAAAAAGTTTTGTTGTTTGATCCATACAATAGCCAAATTACTACACTTTTGAAGTGTTATTTCTATAATTCAAATATTTTTACATTATAAATATGTGGATAAAGAGATGTTTGCATTTAAATATCATACTTTTTATTTATATAGATTCTCAAATTTTTTTAATTATTTTTATTCCCCCCCCCCCTTTCGACACACCTCCCCCCCCCCTCCATCCTCACCCCCCCAACCTTCCCCAATCCCCCCCCTCCCTTTCACCCCCTTCCACCCCCCCCCACTTCACACCCCCCCCCTCCCCCTCCTCCCACCCCCCCCCCACCCCCCCCCCACCCCCCTCCACCCCCCCCCCCCCCCCCCCTCCCCCCCCCACCACCTTCCCCCCACCCCCCCCTTCTCTCCCCCCCCCCCCCCACCCATAACAACAGATCGCAGCCACCCAGAATCACAGAACTACCCCACCCCTTTTTATCTACATAATACACCCCACCCCACACCCTTTCCTTCCTTTCCCCCTCTCCCTCATACGTCAACAAAGCTTAAGTTAATTAAAAGAATAAATTCCCGAGGCCGTAACAAAAACTTCAATAAATTAAAAACAAAAAAGCGCCCTTGGGTATAATTATACAAAACGGGGCGCTATATAAAGTTACTCCATCCTATATCAAATACCAATTAGACACATTTTAACTTAGAGCATAGTTAGTGACTTTGGCCTGACGGCGACGAAAATATCCCTCAAGGCCGACGCTTTCAATTTTGAATCTTAAACGGCTCGGGAAATTCCAACGATGAAACAACGTAGAAATACAATATTGAATACTGGAAATAAAAAAAGGACATATTTTATGTGGCAGAAAATCGAAAAAAAAAAACTAAATATGCATAAAAAGTTTTTGTGTTTGTTCCATGTACAGATTTACCTAAAATTACTACACGGTACCGCAAAATGTATAAGGGCGTTAAAATGTACGAAGAGAACGCCAGATGAAATAAAACATGAACAAAAAATTTAAAGTTATTTAGGGCTAAGTGTAAAAAATATATGTGCGAGATTAAAATGGTGTAGATAAGAATAGTTAGAGAACAAAAAAAAATCAGTGGAAAGTAAGTAAAATCAATATCCCGATCCTAGGTAAACAAATTATATACTAACTAAAATAATAAAATAATTACCCAATACTATCAAAATAATATGTTGAAGCCTGGATGTAGAAGTCGAGGAAGGCCGAGAAGACATGGCATGATCAAGGTGGCTTTCTCCACTTCTGCCTACCCCTTCGGGGAAATGGCGTGATGGTTAGTTCGTTAGTTTTAGTACAACAAAATATAATTCCTGTCAGCTCAAGTTAGAGGTAATATTCTCGTCTAGCCGCTAGGAGCTAAGAGTTAAACCGTATCTTTACTGTTGTAAAAGCGGCCCCTGGGTCATTTTTTCACAACAAGACGCTAATAGTTACCTACTATCATTACAGCGGTAGATACCACAAGTTTTTAGTGAAATTACGTGGTGTTATCACGGTCCGCGCAGTTGTGCTGCCACGCATGAAATCGCGGGTTCGAATTCCCGAGAAGGGTCACCGTGAAATATTAATATACATGTGACTTGCCGTATGAATATTTCATGAATGATATCCTGGACTGGTACTTGAAGCGAGTGACTGATCATCTTACCTTCCCGTAAATAAAAAAATGATCCTAGCTGAAACACTGCACTTGGTGTCACGATGCCCAGTGCCCTATGCACCATTGGATGCGATAAGGCGGAAAGTAGATAGTAAAATTAACTTGCACGAGATCTAAATCTATTCCAAATTGCCGATAAAACTTTCCAAATCACTCACTAAAAACATAATAGTATTTATTAAGCATATAAAAAAAAAAACACCAAATTTAATAAATATAAAATTACTATTTATAATACCAAGAGCTTGTACGTATAAGAATTCTTGAAAATAAAACTATTTTTTTTGTTCATTCAATCTATCAACAGCCCACTGATTAATATCAGGAATAACGTACATAAAATTAAGCACAACACTTGCTAAATTAAAACCAATTTGGTTATAATTACTTGACATGTAGATCGCAAAAATAAAACTCAACTATCCCGGCACTTGTGGCATCAAAAACGGCGCTAAATACACCCGACCGATTTCATGTCCGTAATTTATTAATCATTATACACATCACACAAACGCAACATGGCCGAGGCTGTCAGACGCGAAACGTCATTCGCGGAATATTTCGCGCGCGATTTGCCGGCTCGCCCTCCGCACGCGGGGCGCTGCGATTATTCTGCGAACGAGCGAAAAGAGAGAGTGATTCGGACAATATGAGGAGGTTTGAAATGAGACGACCTCACGCGACCGTCACCTGAAAACGACTAACTAAATGGACATGGACAAAAGACTAAATATTATACGATTTTAAAGAGTACGAAAATGGGTGTAAAAAGTCAAAGTATATTATATAGGGTTGGTATATGGGTGGGTACATGAGTTGTATTAGGCTTGTAGACCAGTTGCTCGATCGGTAATAGTCGACGTGATTAACGATTTTTCTTACCCATGGATGTTTTTAACGTTTCGCCCGAATCACAATGGAACACGGCGTTAAAAAGTTATCGATCGGATTTATTAAACGAGAGCATAGCTATTTCTCGACTATCGATACCACGGTATCGAACGAATGTCACTGTGATCGATCAAATCGTTAGGGCTAGCACGTGGTTAGCACGGTTTTAGCTACGTCGATAGTTATCTGTGATTGAGCAACAGAGACATGTTATGTTACAATAGATCAGCGATTTCGAAGAGAATCGTCCACATTTTAAAACTAACTAACTAACTAACCATCACGCCATTTCCCCGTAGGGGTAGGCAGAGAGGATCGAACGCCACACCACTCTGTCCTGAAATACTTCCTTTGCTTCCTCTACATTCATACATCTTCTCATGCACATACGACGATTGTTCCGAATTTTCACATGTCCACTTTCAAGTACTTGGTCATGCCATGTCTTTCTCGGCCTTCCTCGGCTCCCGCATCCAGGCGCACTTGCATTTAAACTTCTTTCGGCCGTTCTCTCATCACTCATTCGCTCCACGTGACCGAACCATCGTAAAAGCCCTTTCTTGATTTTGTCGATAATGCTCATCTCAGCCTTGCACTCTGCTCTAATTTCGACATTTGTACACCTATCATACATAGTCTTACCACACAGAGAGATGACATTTCAACAGCATTCAGTCTACTTTCATCCTTCTTTTTCCAACACCACGCTTCGCTACCATACATACATAAGGGAAAATCCATATATATATCAACATCATTATTGTAGAATTATTGTAGACAAATTCACAATTTTCTAGAGTTTCTAAAGTAATTTTTTTTCTATAAACTTACTATTTAACTTAACAAAAAAAATATATTTAATATTATTTTATAAGTTATTGATGAAGATATGATTTTTTAAAGTTGCACATTTCAAATACCGCGCTAAATACCAACTATGTACTAACTGCGTCATTTTTGCAGGAGTGACGTCATAAAACGGGTTGTTTAAGGCCATGGTATTTCTCCAGCCAGTAACAAAACTGTCAAAAATCTATGCAAACTGACGCGGGAAGCACAGATAAAATATACCGTCGACTCAACTGTCATATACTGTTAACAGCTGTTCTAGGGAGACTGAATGGCGGCCATCTTTTTTGCAATAGAAGCTTGTATGTAGATTGTATTCCATATTAAAATGCCATGGAACGCGGCTACGGGGGTTTAAAAACGGAAACCGGAAACACTACACTTAGATACAAGGAGTGACGTCATTGTTTAAGATTTTGAAATGAATGCTATTTTCAACATTTTTTATTAATTTTTGCGTGCGTTTTTTGGGATATTTCATCCCACTTCAAAATTTTTTAATTATTCGCGTCTACACGAAAGCATTTTTAAAATTCAATTTCGGGTAGCAGTGGATTTCCTCATTGGGCGTATTTCTTAATTCGAACCTTTCTCTTGATGTCCAAATCAGTAGAACGATAACTTCATGTTTTTACCAACTGAGACAGTTTAGAAGTGTGTGCAATAAATGCGTTTCTAAAGTCGATTTATTGAAAAGCCCACTTTATACGGGACAGTTTACTGTGCGGTTTCTTGTTCAGAAAACTACACAGTTTCTTGTACCGTTTTCTGCGCGGTGTGAATTTTACCTTTACACGGCACAGTTTAAACTCTCTGTAGGTGTGTGCAAAACGCGACAGTCGGACCATGGAATACACAGTCGGACTGCCATAAATGTTGCCATACTAATAATCTCTATCATCGCAGATTTTTTGCATATCTATCGATTTTGTGGAGATTCATCGAATCTACTGAAAATGTACAACCAATTTACCGATTTTGGAGTCATTCAAATTTTAAAGCATTTATTTTATGCAATCATAAGCGCAGATAAATTCAACATATTATGAATAACTTTAGGAACTTCGATTTTACCGATTTTACAATTTGGCATCATTACTCATCTGTCTAATAGTCGTTATTCGATATTTTGAATTTCGATGTAGGATTTCAGTTTAATATTATTTATTACATTATATTCATAGTTTATTCGTGGTAAAAGTTTATCAAAGTCTATTTGTAATATTACCGATACTATTGAATATTATACGTATTATACTGTCGTAATCGCCGCGGGTGATGCGCGCGCCGAAACTGTGTGAAAAAATGTGTGGAATTAGCGCACAGTGAGAATCTGACACTAGCACACAGTTTTTCATCCAGATTTAGCTTTATACGGGACAGTTTTCAGACTGCACAGGAAACTGTACCGTATATAGTGGGCTTGATACCTTTTCTACTTGCGTCGATATAATATATGGTTTTGCTGTTACTGTTATAATTCACTTTATTGTTTCTTTAGGTTTTATGTTTTCATTGGATTGGTTCTGTTTTTTGTATATCTATAGAATAAAATGAATATGTGTTTTTTATTTGTCCCTAAATGAGTTTATTGTTAAAACTCCTAGGGAGCATTAGATTGAAAAAGAAAAAGAATTCTTTTTTTTTCCTCTGTAATGTTATTTTAATAAATAATAAAAAAATAAAATTTTTTTTTTTTTTTTTTAAAAACTGTTGGCTAATGTACAAAGCCATGCATGATGCCGCTCCAGAGTATCTAAAAGAGCTTTGCATCCCAGATAAACTAGCTGAAAGACGTCTCACACTTCGATCAGCTACATCTGCAGCAAGGTTTTAATACTGATCCGCAATCAGCGCACACAATTTGGGGAGCGCGCTTTTGCGGTTGCAAGCCCTGTGGCTGGGAGCGCTCTCCCACCAGAAGTGCGCAACTGTGAGAGTGAAGTGATATTTCGAAAGAACCTTAAGACCCATTTGTTCTCTAAATCTTTTGGTTAATGTTTTTTTTTCTACTCACAGAATGAGTTTTATTCACTTAAATTTTTTTGAGCCGTAAAATTCAATATGTAAAGCGCCCTTGAAGTATATTTTTACGAAAACGGCGCTACATAAATTATCCATAGTAATAATAATGTAAAATCGTTTAAATAGCGTAGCTGATAGGGAATCCACCCAGAACTCTAAAACAGCTGCGGGCGCATTCCCCTCGCACTTTACGCCAGAGCCACGCGACGTGGTCCTGACTTCACTACACAGATTGATAACTCAATAAAAAAAATATATTAAATTTATTTATTTTTGATATCGGCTGCTAGCTGCTGCACAAGGTGAGCTTTGCTTTGGGCTGACAGCTCGTCGTCAGTTTACGTCAGAACTACGGGATGTGGATATAGCTCGTCCGAATTCAGTCTTACGCTCCTGCGCCAGTCCAAGGTATCACATACGAAAGATTATTAAATTTTCTACTACATACTCGATAGTAGTAAATAAAATTTTTGTTTATTTATTTTCGATTTCGGCAACACTCGGGTCCGTCGATCTCCGCTTCCGGACTTTGCCGACGGGATCCGGCAACGCCGCCCGCGCCGGCGGAGACGGCCGAAGGGCGGCGGAGGCGCCCGAACGGCGACAGCTGGTGTTTCGGGGTGCGTCGGGATCCACGGACAGGTGGGGTCAACTTCATTTAATAAAATAAAACAGAGATAATATATTTCATGTGTCGACATGCCTCAACATTTACCCTAACTAGCCATTTCAGGCAGAGAGAATAAGAATAAGGCAAGGGCGCTGTACAAAATTATACTATAATCATACGCTTAATAATACGGTACCTTGGATTATTAGAATTACATATAACTAAACGGTAACTTCAGCACTCGGATACGATTTCTTAAACAAGTAAGTTTTACTCTGAAAAGCGCTTCCGTTGGACAGTTTCGAACCGTAGGAAGACCATTCCACGCTGCCGGTCCGGCTATCGCGAAGGCCCTCTAACTAAGTTTGGCTATACCCTTCCCTACAGCGAAGGAGGAAGCCGAGCAGAGTTTAGGCGCCTGTCTCTAGCTCGTTCGGGGCATATTACCACTCTGTCCTGACACACTTCCTTCGCATATTCATACATCTTCTCATGCAAACACGCCGATTATTCCGACTTTTCACATGTCCACTTTCAAATACTTGATTACGCCATGTCTTTCTCCTTCCTCCTTCCTCGGCATTTCTACTTTTCCTGGCACACATAGCATTTAAACTTTTTTTAGCCGTTCTTTCATCACTCATTCGCTAATTTCAACATGACCTATCAATATCTTTTATCATTGTGTGTATGTAACTATTAAGCACGATGCCCTTTTTTAAAGGGTTGTCGATAATGCTTTTCTCATCTTTGCACTCTACTCTAATTTCGACATTTGTACACCTAAAATATACTATATAGTCTTACCACACATTCGCCTGAGATCGCATTTCAACAGCGTTCAGTCTACTTTCATCCTTCTTTTACCAACACCACGCTTCACTACCATACATAAGGGTTGGTACCAGAACTTCGTTATGTACTACCAATTTCGATTCTTTTGATAAGCTCTTAGGAGCTCTTATTAACTCTGTTTCCGGCACTAACCCTTCTCTCAATGTCCTTATGCACATTTCCGTCCCTTGTAAACATACTTCCCAAATATACAAATTCTTCAACCTGCTTTAATCTGTCTCCATTTACTATAATCTTACATACGGGCATATTTACATTTCTTTTAAAAACCGTCATATTTAAACTTTTCCACATTAAAAACACTCTCCTTGCACACATCGTAAACCTTTGTAACCAAGGACTGCAGCTCTTCTTCGCTATCAGCAAGAAGCACTGCGTCATCAGCGTAGGTACAGAAGGCAACTGACAATTAAATCGCTCATTTTCGCTCCAACATCGATATTTTTCAATTTCTTACATGCGTTTATCCATGTTTAAGTTGAACAACCATGGTGACATCACACATCCCTGTTTGACACCTTTTGGGGATGTCAAACCACGACGTGTATGACCCATTTATCCTGACACACGCTGCACTATCCTTATACAAGGATGCGATAGCGCGGATCAGGTTGCTGCTCACTCCATACTCCGATAAAACCATCCACAGTTTTTCCCTATCGACTCGATCAAATGCTTTTTGCATAGCACAAGAGTACTATTCTTTGTTTACATTTAATTTATGTATTTCGCTGTATTTAAAGTGTATTTTTGTAAAAGGCAAGTGCCGTAAATAAATAAATAAATAAATGTCGACAAAAGCGCCAAAAAGCTTTTGTTTTTAGCCACAAAAATTCCGTTAATATTGCGTGCAAATATTGGATCCATACATCCTCTTCCATAAATCCACTCTGTGCATCATTATTTACCTTCATGTAATAAAATTGTCAAGATACATTGCACTTGGAGTACCGATGCAGTGCCCTATGCACCATTGCTTTAACTATGGAATTTAAATTAAAAATACGCTTATATGTATAAATTTTAATGGTTAGGTAAAATATTTGATTATTCCGACATTTTACATGTTCTCTTTCTCAACAATTTATTGTTTTTGACTAACTAACTAACTAACCATCACGCCATTTCCCCGTAGGGGTAGGCAGAGAGGATAGAACGCCACACCACTCTGTCCTGACATGCTTCCTTTGCTTCCTTTACATTCATACATCTTCTCATGCACATACGCCGGTTATTCCGACTTTTCACGTACTTGGTCATGCCATGTCTTTCTCGGCCTTCCGCGGCTTCTACATCCAGGCACACTTGCATTAAACTTCTTTTAGCCGTTCTTTCGTCACTCATTCGCTCCGCATGACCAATCCATCGTAAAAGCCCTTTCTTAATTTATTGTTTTTAATTTTATTTAATATACGCCAGGACCGCGGGCCGTAGTTTGGACGCGCACGCCGCAGGTCCCGTAGGTAGTAAGGCCCCGAGATCGGCCGAGAGCCCGAACCTCGACATCTGGCCAACCCGAGCGCGCGCAGACTACTCGAACCAACACCCGCAATATGCACCGCCGAGCAAAAAGCGCCGAATCATTTCATACAGCTCGAACAAGGTATATCAAACGCGCGCACATATAGAATTGCCCCTTTGACGAAGTTTCTCTTTTCAAATTTGTGATTTTTTTCCGCGCGTACCGAAAACGGGAATCGGTGTTTTGGTAAACAAAGCAACGGCACTCCGCAAAAAAAGAATATTGATTGTATTGTAGTTGAATGGACGCAAAACGGTTGAACGGGCATTTTTTTGTGCGGGGATGCAATTTTTAAGTAATTTATTACTGTTACTCGAAATTTAAGGTCAATCGGTGTTGTAAAAAAACGTCAGATTTGGCGGCAAAATGTTACAATTTTGTGTTTACTTGATCAAGAAAGTGATGGAAAATAATCAAGATACACTGCCCTTGGTGTGCCGATGCAGTGCCCTATGCACCATTGGGTGCGGATAATGGAAAGAAGTGTAGAGCGAATGGATGATGAAAGAACGGCTAAAAAAATATATGATGCGACTGTACCTGGATGTCGAAATCGACGAAGGCCGAGAAAGACATGGCATGATCAAGTAAAACAAGTGCTTGAAAGTGGGCATGTAAGAAGTCGGAATAATCGACGTACGTGCATGAGAAGATGTATGAATGTGGAGGAAGCAAGAGAAGTGTGCCAGGACAGAGTGGTGAGGCGTTCTATCCTCTCTGCCTACCCCTTCGGGGAAATGGCGTGATGGTTAGTTAGTAGTAGTATCAAATAATTACAATAATAGGTCCCTAGATTTTATCATTGTAATCGCAATTCGCAAATTAGGTTTAAATTCTAGTACACTTTTCTACATCTACAGCTATAAGCAGGGTTTTAGTGCCGACCCGCAACAGCGCAAAAAAAATTTGGGGAGCGCGCTTTTGCGGTTGCGGGCCCTGTGGCTTGGAATGCTCTCCCCCCAGAAGTGCGCAACTGTGAGAGTTAAGTGATGTTTCGAAAGAAACTTAAGACCATTTGTTCTCTAAATCTTTTGATTAATTTTGATAATTGTATTTTCTACTCAGAAATTGAGTTTTCATTCGATTTAAATTTCCCATTTAATTCAATATTTGAAGGGCCCTTGAGGTATATATTTATACGAAAACGGCGCTGTATAAATTATCCATAATAGTAATAATAGTATTACGAAATGGCCATAGGTAGTTTAGTTTCAATAATGTTATTAAGATTTAAAAATTTCAATGCACTTAAAAATTCGATCAGTTTCGGTTTCAGCTGGGGCAAAATTCAATCAATGTTCAGGTCAAATAGACACATCTCATCGAAAAGTTCCGATTGACAGGCGCGACTGTGAATAGAGACTTGAAGCTGGCGTGTCCCTTTTTAAAATTTGATCTCGTTTACTGTGAAATGAATTCAAATTATGTAGATTGTTATCAATTTGGGCAAAAGATAAGTAACTGAAGGTAAAAATACACTTTGAAAAGATATTCCACAATTTGCTTTCGACTTTCTAGCACAGTTTTTTTCGCCCATTTAAAAATACTACTACATGCAAACGCGCATCTGGTCGATATCTAAAATGTGTTAAAAAAACATAGCTATAATGTTAAATTACAGGGAGAAAATCGAGGAAGTCAACTTGGTTAGCGATCTCTCGGAACAATGTTCGGAATGATTGCAGTTAAGTGTTTTTGGAACTGAGCGTGTACCACCTGCTAGAGCGGGGCGATTCTCTTAATAGACCGGGCTCCCAAAGGAGTTTCGTTTGCAAAATTAGAGGACCGCATTCTGACTTCTGATATATGTTTTAGTGGTCTCAGGCTTCAATATTCCGGATGTTGCCACTTAAAATTGTGGTGCATTTTCACCCCCCCTTCCTTAAGGTATTCTTTGAAAGAGTATTAGTTTTTATAACATTACTTCATTAAAAATAAGTGTTTATGTTTTATTATATAAGGTATATTAATGAAACACAAGTAGGTATAGGTATTTAACATATATTTATTGTGAATTATCTTTAAAAAATTAGTATAATAGAAAATATGACTTAAAAAATCAACATAACTGTTTAAAAAATTTACAGCCTTTGATTAAGCATTTACCCAATGCAATACAATTCATTATTGATTTTTTGCAACTACATGACATCGTGCGACAGTTTGAATGACATTTACATGGCTTTATTAAGGAATTTAGTAGAGATTTGTTTGTCATTTGTTTAGGATACAAGTAACCTTCTCGTAGCTCATGGCCAAATTGAATGAAATCAATGTTCTCAATTATTGGTTCAGAAGACCATTTCCATAAATAAGCTTGTGCTGATGCCCTTAAACATTGTAAATGCAATGCATCAGATGTACATATAACTCTAGACAAATTTAAAGCAAAACCTTCGTTTTGAAAAAAATCATTTTTTGACGAAGTTCGTCAGCTGTTGTCTTTTGTTTGCACAATAAATATGTTACAACTTTTTCTAGGTCCTGAAATTGCTGCCTAGTCAAAATCTCATCACCCAAGCCGAATGTGCATCCTGAAAAAAATCAAG
Source organism: Micrasema minimum (assembly GCA_022494985.1). Lineage (NCBI taxonomy): Eukaryota > Metazoa > Arthropoda > Insecta > Trichoptera > Brachycentridae > Micrasema > Micrasema minimum. Next base: position 25,426 of record JAGVSP010000310.1, read on the forward strand.
TGATGCAGCGTTAAGCATTTGCTTTTTTGATCCTATTCGACTAGTGGTATCGCAGCCAGTTAAAGCATGCAATGCTAAAATTACATTCCATATATTTTCGCCAAGAGATTGTGCCGCCAAATGACATCTTAAAACACAGTTTTTCTTTGATGATCCTTCAAACCACAATCCTCGGCAACCGATATTTACGAGTTTATGCCAGAAGTAAATGCCTAGCACAAAAACATCTGTGTCAGGCTTACAATAATGATTTCAGCCTGATTATTCAGTTTGGCAGCATGAAATATAAAAAAGCAAATGCTTAACGCTGCATCACTTGATTTTTTTCAGGATGCACATTCGGCTTTGGGTGATGAGATTTTGACTAGGCAGCAGTTTCAGGACCTAGAAAAAGTTGTAACATATTTATTGTGCAAACAAAAGACAACAGCTGATGAACTTCGTCAAAAAATGATTTTTCAAAACAAAGGTTTTGCTTTAAATTTGTCTAGAGTTATATGTACATCTGATGCATTGCATTTACAATGTTTAAGGGCATCAGCACAAGCTTATTTATGGAAATGGTCTTCTGAACCAATAATTGAGAACATTGATTTCATTCAATTTGGCCATGAGCTACGAGAAGGTTACTTGTATCCTAAACAAATGACAAACAAATCTCTACTAAATTCCTTAATAAAGCCATGTAAATGTCATTCAAACTGTTGCACGATGTCATGTAGTTGCAAAAAATCAATAATGAATTGTATTGCATTGGGTAAATGCTTAATCAAAGGCTGTAAATTTTTTAAACAGTTATGTTGATTTTTTAAGTCATATTTTCTATTATACTAATTTTTTAAAGATAATTCACAATAAATATATGTTAAATACCTATACCTACTTGTGTTTCATTAATATACCTTATATAATAAAACATAAACACTTATTTTTAATGAAGTAATGTTGTAAAAACTAATACTCTTTCAAAGAATACCTTAAGGAAGGGGGGGGGGGGTGGTGGGGGAAAATGCACCACAATTTTTAAGTGGCAACATCCGGAATATTGAAGCCTGAGACCACTACAACATATATCAGAAGTCAGAATGCGGTCCTCTAATTTATCAAACGAACATACCATTGGAGCCTGCACTATAAGGTTTTAGACACTTCTGCGCATACGAATTCAGTACAAAATCGTATGCGCAGTAGTTGAAAAAAGTTAACAGAATCGAAGCGCAGGGCTGGGATCATGAATTATTATTAGTATCTACATAGTAAACTAACAAGGTCGATCGACATAATCGAATTTGTTTTACGAACTTTTTAAAAAATTTACTTCCTTCCCATTGGAATAATGTATTATTCAGTTATCCAACGTTCTACAAGTTATCTTCCCATGCGAACAATGGATTATTCAGTTGTCTTCCCATTAGAATAATGAATTATTCATTTATCCAATGTTACTAATTTATCTTCCCATTGGAATAATGGATTATTCAGTTATCCAATGTTCTACAAGTTATCTTCCCATGCGAACAATGGATTATTCAGTCATCTTCCCATTAGAATAATGAATTATTCATTTATCCAATGTTACTAATTTATCTTCCCATTGGAATAATGGATTATTCAGTTATCCAATGTTCTACAAGTTATCTTGCCATACGAACAATTAATTATTCAGTCATCGAATATTCTTCAAGTTGAAGGATTATTCAGTTAAGATGCTAACGAAATTAAAAAATAATATACATTTCATAGGAAAATTCGATTTTGTTCTTATCGACCAGGGTTCAAAATCGAATAAAATTGGTAGTGAAAAAATTATCGCGCGACAAGACAAACGAGATATATTTTACTGAGAATAAGGGCCCCGAGACTATTATAATGAGAATAACGCGTCGTTTGGGGCGATATATGCGGAATTGACAATAATTAGCGGGCGTTCGTCCGGCATAGTACCTACCTGACCGGTAATGCAGTTACCCCGAAGATATAAATAATATATTTATGTAGTATTATCCGCACCCACAAAAGTACCACCTTACCACCTGCCTCGGTACTCGGGAGGCTTACGGGTAGTAGCTAACCTCGATGTGTCAAGATTCATTTTTATTTTTCCCTTTTTATTTTTACATTTTCATTTTTTTTAGATCTATGAAATACCAACCCTTATGTATGGTAGTGAAGCGTAGTGTTGGAAAAAGAAGGATGAAAGTAGACTGAATGCTGTTGAATTGCGATCTATGTGTGGTGGTCAGACTATGTATGATAGGTGTACAAATGTCGAAATTAGAGCAGAGTGCAAGGCTGAGATAAGCATTATCGACAAAATTAAGAAAGGGCTTTTACGATGGTTTGGTCATGTGGAGCGAATGAGTGACGAAAGAACGGCTAAAATAAGTTTAAATGCTAGTGTGCCAGGATGTAGAAGCCGAGGAAGGCCGAGAAAGACATGGCGTGATCAAGTACTTGAAAGAGGACATGTGAAAAGTCGGAATAATCAGCGTATGTGCATGAGAAGATGTTTGAATGTAGAGGAAGCAAAGGAAGTATGTCAGGACAGAGTGGTATGGCGTTCTATCCTCTCTGCCTACCCCTACGGGAAAATGGCGTGATGGTTAGTAGTTGGTTATGAAATACCTCACTGAACAATGCAATTGTTTATTTATTTTTTTTTATTATTATCGATATCCCACAGAGGCAGAGAAGCTCTGGAAACGAATGTGGATTATCCAGCCGTTTACAGGGCTTATGACCTGTCATTGGCTGGGTTAAGTAATGTAATTTTTAAAGTATTTTCTACAATAAATAAAACATAGTAAAGGGCGATGGGGGGTAATGAACGTGCGCCCACGATGCATATTATTTTGAGTCATACCTCTGCGGTTTAAAATAGCATTTTAATAACTTCCTTTAGCGACGCGAATATCGGAAATAATGTTACTGCAGCACTGACTGATATGGCGGTGCACTCAACTGCACTATACTGCACTTTAATGCTGGCCTCTCACACTCTCGCGAAGTCGGTCGAAGTACCCGCTACTCCCTTCGACTTACTTTGCTCAACTTTGCGATTATTATTATTATTAGCGATAATTTATACAGCGCCGTTTTCGTATAAATATACCTCAAGGGCCCTTCAAATATTGAATTTAACGGCTCGGGTAATTTAAAGTGAGTGAAAACTCAATTTCTGAGGAGAAAATACCATTATCAAAATTAATCAAAAGATTTAGAGAGCATACAGGTCTTGAGTTTCTTTCGAAACATCACTTCACTCTCACAGTAGCGCACTTCTGGTGGGAGAGCATTCCAAGCACAGGGCCCGCAACCGCAAAAGCGCGCTCTCCAAATTTTGTGCGCTGATTACGGATCGGTACTAAAACCCTGCCTATAGCTTGAATAGTTTGAAGCTAGCTTTATTTTATGTTTAACAATCTTCGAACAAGAATTCACTAGAAGGGGCGTTTCCATACAAAAATTCTAAAAATATACGCTTAATATACGGTTAATTTCATAACACCACTTATTGTCAAATTCCCACCGTCTAAAGACTCCAGCACTTGGGCCAATACACGAACCGTGTCACGTAGATGTCTAGAGATGACGTAGATGCCTATTGATGACGCAGTGAGTGACGTAGTGGGTAACTAGACACCTCAGACACGGTAGTATTTTTCAAGTATGGAATGTCACTTATCTAAAATTCTCGTTCAAAGGGACACCTATAATCAAGATTCACTGCAGTTGGTCAACTAATGCAGTGCCCTGCGTACCATTGGGTGCGGATAAGGAAAGTTAGTGGCGGATTACACCCGAAGGTTGCCGGCTACGAGTCGCGAATGCGATGGTCTAAAAATAAACATGTTGACAAAATGCTCCCCGTAGTATGAATTGTTTAATATTTTGCACGTGGTGTCCCGATATAGAAATAATAATGCATGCATTCGCTGCAACCCTTCCTAACTAACTAACCATCGCGCCATTTCCCCGTAGGGGTAGGCAGAGAGGATAGAACGCCACACCACTCTGTCCTGACATGCTTCCTCTACTCTACATTCATACATCTTCTCGAGCACATACGCCGATTATTCCGACTTTTCACCTGTCCACTTTCAATGTACTTGTCGTACTTGGTCGTGCCATGACGTCGTGTCTTTCTCGGCCTTCCTCGGCTTCTATATCCTTACACTTGCATTTAAACTTATTTTAGCCGTTCTTTCATCACTCATGCTCCACACGACCGAACCATCGCAAGCAGTTTCTTATTTTTGATCATTTTATTAAATGAACGTAAGATGATCAGTAATACTGTATGACTTTCACAGTATACCCATAAACAGGCTATGCCTTGGTGGGATTTTTGTTTTTATATATTTTTTTTTTACTGTACATATATGTGTTTTTAATGTATATCTATGTAAACAAAAAAAATTAAAAAAATACGCTTCGGTACCAATTCCAAAGAATCACATACGAAATATTAACATGAAAATTACATGTAAAAAAATATTTCATGTTGACCCCCTACGGGATTCGAACCCGCGACCTCATGCACGTTAGCCAAATGCGCTACCACTTTGCTACGAGGCGGACATCCATCATTGCAATACTGAGATAAAATAAAATAGAAATACTGTTAGTTTTCTAGTAAGAATTAAATGTGTTACTAAAAGTTAATTGCATGAAATCAATCCACTCTTCAGATAAAACCATTAATGCTGTTAACCCTCTCACACCCTATTACGATAACAGAACTTTTGAATAACAGAAACGTTATGCAAAACTCAGAAGACAGCATATCTTATATTTCGAACGCCAACCCTTATGTATGGTAGTGAAGCGTGGTGTTGGAAAAAGAAGGATGAAATTAGACTGAATGCTGTTGAAATTTCATCTCTCTGTGTGGTAAGACTATGTATGATAGTGTGTACAAATGTCCAAATTAGAGCAGAGTGCAAGGCTGAGATAAGCACTATCGACAAAATTAAGAAAGGGCTTTTACGATGGTTTGGTCATGTGGAGCGAATGAGTGACGAAAGAACGGCTTAAAGAAGTTTAAATGCAAGTGTGCCTGGACGTAGAAGCCGAGGAAGGCCGAAAAAGACATGGCATGACCAAGTACAAGTACTTCTGAAAAGTCGGAATAATCGGCGAATGTTCATGAGAAGATGTATGAATGTAGAGGAAGCAAAGGAAGTCTGTCAGGACAGAGTGGTATGGCGTTCTACCTCTCTGCCTACCCCACGGAGAAATGGCGTGATGGTTAGTTAGTTAGTTAGTTACTTATAATATGCGTCAATCTCTTTGATAATTTACCGACTGCCCTCGCGATCAATGCGATATATCTATAGCCACGATGTTGATCGCAGTGCGGGTGTGAGAGGGTTAAACCATTTTTAAAAAACAAATCCGCGCACAATCAGGTTGATAATCAAGATAAAAGAGAGAAAAAATCGGGAATAAAAACGATATAGATAATTAATTCAACTCGGACCCACGTGGAATGCGACAGATGGTGTTTTGGTGTACTAATAGGTGAGGGGTGTAGCGGCAAAAGCAGCCTTCTACGCCGCAGCGAGTTCAAGAATATCAAAGACGAGAGTGCGAAAATTAAAAAATATACCGTTTTGATAATTGATAGTTTCGTGTGCCTATCACTTTAAATGACCGTTTTTGCATCTTAAATCACGAAATGCTAGCAAAGACTTTTTTCAATAGCATTTATTATTTGTAAAAAGTAAAAACCACAACGGAGGCTGCGTTTGCCCTCTCGCTCAATAAAAAAATGTTAGTATTGGCTTCTCAATTGGAAGCTTCCCGATTTTTATTTCAAATATCAAGGGAATTTTAAATTTTTTTTTACGATTATGGTGAAGCGTGTTATGAATTTTATTAGCGCGGTTTTGAAATCGCTATTTTTGAGTCGCTCGCAAATGTCCAAATTAGAGCCACAGCAATGAGATAAGCATTATCACTTCGTTAAGAAAGGGCTTTCACCATGGTTTGGTCATGTGGGAGCGGTATGAGTGGTGATAAGACCGGCTAAAAGAAGTTTAAATGCAAGTATGCCTGGAAGTAGAAGCCGCGGAAGGCCGAGAAAGACATGGCATGACCACGACAAGTACTTGATTTAGTGGTCATTTGAAAAGTCGGAATTGTCGGCGTATGTGCATGAGAAGATGTATGAATGTAGAGGAAGCAAAGGAAGTCTGTCAGAACAGTGGTATTGGCGTTCTATCCTCTCTGCCTACCCCTATTAGGGAAATAATATGGTTAGTTAGTTATTAATGTATACAATTTAATGTAGAAAAAATTAAATGGCTGCGTATGCCTCTGGGCTTTGTAGAAAAAATTTCTTGTATTGTCTTTTAAAGCACAATAGAGCCTACCTACACTACAAAGATGATTTACAAAAAAATGCTTAACAATCTTCTCACGCGCTTTCTCTACACGCTATTCTTCAGCATAGAAAATTACGGTAACGCGTTTGCAACGCGTGGACGACGTTCAATATCTCTAGCCGATAATAATTCACCGTGTGACGTGGTTAAACGATGATGGGTTTTTTTGACACTTATCCGGAATTACCTGCAGCCGCGGTATTCTGTAACTAGTGACAGGACTTCTGCGCATAAACGAATTCAGTACAAATTCATATGCGCAGAAGTCCTGTCAAACCATGCAGAATACCGGCCCTGTAGCTCAATCACAGATGACTATCGACGTCGCGCTAATAAAGCGACGTGATAACGATTTCTCATCATGGATGTTTAACGTTTTCGTCGCGATCACAATGGAACATCCGTTAAACTGTTATCGATCGGGATTATTAATTACCGCTTTTAAATATGGAAAACACGACAAAAAACTCTAATTAAAGTAAAATAATTTTAGTTTTATAGAGTTTTAATTGTTTGTGCACAATTTATTATGCCATTTAATTTGCTTTAAATCAATTTGAGAAAGCAATAAAACGAAACATTTGTCAAAGTATGCCTTTCATCTATGGTGCTAGGACTTTTAATTTTAAGAATTTACAGGGCTAACGACTTGTCATTGACCATTGGTGTCCATATCAACGATAACGGCTTGTCATTATTTTTATTAAAATAAATAAATATTTAGGTTCTTAAGATATACATATTTCGATTTGGGGGCTGTGTTAAAAAAGTCGAATATAACTGTGCTAGAAAGCAGGAAACAAGTTTTGGCGGAGTGGTATCAGAGCCTAGAGTCACAATCCGGAGTCCGCGACTCTAATACAAGACAACAACCCGTATTATTACCATTACGGATAATTTATACAGCGCCATTTAAATTTAATTTGTTGATAATATTCTTTTATTTGTTTATCGATACTAATCTCTTTTCTCGGTAAGGAAAGTTTACAAAATTTAATATAAGAAAAAAAAATGTTGCTATGAGTTATGGGGCCTTCCGGTTAGAAAAGGATGAAGCTACATGTAAGAAAGAGATACAAGTTATAACACGTTCAAATCTGTGGTACAATTTAGCCGTCAAATATTTTAGCTAGAATTGGGATCTTTCCGATTTTTTATTTAAAAAAATATATTGAAAAATTACAATATCAAGGGAATTTTTAAAGAATTTTTTAGCGCTTTTCAAATCGCTCGCAAAATCCTCCATTTAGCGCGCATGCGGTGTGACGTCACAGCAATATAGGCGCTCACTACGGAATGAATTTCACGCCTTCCGCGGTAGACGGGTATGACGTCATTAGCCAATAACGGGCGTTAAAAGTCACTCGTAATTTCGTGTTTTTAAAACATAAATTTATAAATGAAAACAAAATTTTTGATCATTGTGTTTTATATCGTTGGAATTGTAAAAATATACTTTAAATATTTATGGCGTTTTCAACGATATTCATGTTATCTGACGACATATTTATTATTTACTTTATTTAACAAATATTATTTTTACTTTATTCAACAACATTTTTACGTTTTTATTTAACAAATCAAAAGAAAGATAGAAAAAATCACAATCGCTGTGCGCATTCATCAAATTACTTGAAAAATAAATAACCGTTCGCTCCAGGACTTGAACCCGGGTCTTTCTGATTACCGGTCAGCTTCTCTAACCACTGAGCTAAACGATCGGATACATATCTCGAGATTCATCCCGTATCCGCTCCCTATGTGAATCATATGGATCCCACAAACCGCCTCCAGGCCAAGCGATCGGCCGCCAGCTCCCGTGGATCCTCCCAAGTCAAGTCCACGTCCCGCAGCTCTGTCGCAAACTGCCGGCGAATTGTCAATCAGCGGACGACCAGGACGCCGAGAGCCCGATGCGTTGTAAAACAGGGAAGCATGGTGGCGGCTCTCGGGAGGCGTGCGTAGTACATGGCCTAGCCAGCCGGATGACAGTAGATACCAAGGGTTGGGTTGCCTCACCTCTGTGTTCCTTACAAAGTCTAACCACCGCACACCTAATATTCTTCTAAGACAGCTATTCTCAAAACTCAGAGGTGTGCTGTTTTGGGCCCTGGTTAGGCGCCATGACGCATGACTTTTTTAAAAATTTTACTTAACCATGATTTCAATGGAAACGCCTCTATCTAGTGAATTCTTGTTCGAAGATTATTATTATTATTATGGCTAATTTATGGTATAGCACCGTTTTCGTATAAATATACTTTAAGGGCGCTCTAAATATTGAATTTAACGGCTCGGGAAATTTAAAATGAGTGAAAACTCAATTTCTGAGTAGAAAATACCATTATCAAATTTAATTCTTTATATTGATGCACCATAATTTATTATATATTGATTCACCATGTGCATTTTTCTTATCTCTATTCCTTTTATGTATATTTTGTAAACTTTTTTTATTATTTTGTTGTATTTCTATGATAAATTTATATCTTTGCTAATAGCTCCCGATGACAAACGGCAAAATTGCGGTTTATGGGACGGCATTATTTTTCGGCGAATTTATTTTTTCTAATGTTATGTTTATTTTTTCTCAATAAAGAACTTCTTAATGCAGGTTGGTACGAGATTGATACAAGCGTTTATCGAACTTGTATCGACGAAAAATTCAATCAAATTATTATTATTATTACAACCGCGAAACCTTGACCTGTTGTTTTTCCAGATCGTATACACTCGCTCGCGTTTAAAAACCAGCTGAAAATAGCTCGATAAAATAATGTTCATACGCGCGACACGCGGACCGATAAAGCATCGGAAATAAAGAACAGTAAAAGTTGGAAAAAAAAAACAGAAATTTCACGATCGCAAGAAACGCGACCGGTTACCAAAGTGTTAAGCGCGAGAGGGACGGAGCGAGGCAGCTGCGGTCGGCCGACCAATCGGAAATCTAGAAGAGTCGAGTACATTTTTTTGGTTCTCTCTTAACAAATAATACAACTCTCTTTACGATGGGCGCCTTGATAATAATAATCATTTTATTTTACTATTTCGACGCCTCCTACGTATAATATCGTAATCCACAAAAGCGATTTTACAGGAGGAGCATTTGAAAATATTTTCGTTCATATGCATTGGTTGTAGATACGACAAAATACGCCCCAAAAAAGCCCTTATTATTGGCAAAATAATTTTTTTGTTTTGGTAGAATTAAAGATATACATGAAAGCCCCACCCTTTCCCTAGACTGCTTTAAAGACTATTAAGTCTTTTTTCAGTCCAGCCAACTCTACCGATTTTTTCAACAAGCTAAACCGCGATTTTAAGATTGTTAGTGTGATAAAAATTAAATTAAAGATATATAGTTAAATACAGACGAAATCCACCAAAAACTCAAAATCGACGATTTGTGGGTTACGATATTACACGTAGGAGGCGTCGATTTGTCCGCCTCGTAGCATAGTGGTAGCGCATTTGGCTACCGTCCATGAGATCGCGTGTTCGATTCCCGTACGGGGTCAACATGAAATATCGTCACTTGGCTAACAACACCGCACAATTCATTTGAGTTCATATTAACTAACTAACTAACCATCACGCCATTTCTCCGTAGGGGTAGGCAGAGAGGATAGAACGCCACACCACTCTGTCCTGGCGTACTTATCTTGCTTCCCCCACATTCATACATCTTCTGCAGTGGTGTTGAGGTACAGTGCCCTATGCACCATTGGGTTCAGATAGTAAAAAATGACATTTCGAAAATATGTACGAGTAAACAACAAATATGTGGGTGTAGAAGTCGAGGAACGCCGAGAAAGACATGGCACGATCAAGTACAAGTACTTGAAATTGGTCACGTGAAAAAGCGACTTCTTTGATCGATGCCGATGGTCAGAGCAATCGGTGTGCCGGTGTGCGTGCACGTTCAACCCTCTCTGCCTGCCACTTCGGGAAACAGCGTGATGGTTAAGTTTATTTATTTGACCTCCTCAACGGGCCAGGATACCCAATTACGGAGCGGAAGAACGTCACACCCAGGTTTGACAAAAATCCTTTTAAAAAAAAAATTGTGTTCTCACCGGGAATCGAGCCCGGAACCTCCGTACCACGAGTCCAGCGTCTTACCCATCACGCTACGGAGGCCGCCAACACGAGTAAGTTACAAATAATTTTTTGAAAAAAAAAAAAAAAAACAGCATTTGTCGCATTACCACTGTGACGTCTTCAATCATTATGAAAACTGATATTTGAATAGGTTTTTTTCGGTCAGGGAGAGCGCCAACACATTCACAAATAAATATACAAATTATTATAATAAATGTATTCCCTGACCAGTGGAGCGTTCACAAAGGTCCGCGATGCGTAGCGAAACCGTAACGCACCCTTTTTTACACAATTTTTCGAAAGGGGTATCGGACCCTTTGTCGGCTGGGGCTTTAAATCCATTCGTTTCAGGACATGAGTAGTATTATTCCATCTAGGTATGCATTTTTTTTGTAAATTTAAGTAGGTAACCTAACATTTAAATGCAAATATTTTGCAGGTAAGTAAAACTCGCTAAAAATCTAAATACTTAAGCCCACTTTATATGGCGCAGTTTACTACACAGTTTTCTGTGCAGTCTGAAAACGGTCCCGTATAAAGCTAAAACTGCATGAAAAACTGTGTGCTAGTGTCAGATTTAAGCTGACATGACAGTCGATGTTTTTTATGTAAACGTTTAAGTAGACATTGGTTTATTGTATGCTTTTAAATACGTAAAAAAACAATAACATATATACATAATTAGCTAAAGAACAAGAAACTGTCCCATATAAAGCGGGCATTAGGGCCACGTTCAAAGAGAATGGGAAATATACATCGTGAAACAAAACTCGATGTACAAGCGGAAAACCAGTGAATCTACACCATATTTGGATTCGATTTTGTAGAATTAGACCAACCCAGCTCCCCTGCATCCTCCCAAGTCAAGTCCGCGTCCCGCAGCTCTGACGCAAAATGCCGACGAATTGTCAACAGTGGACGACCAGGACGCCGAGAACCTGATGCCTTGTAGAATGGGCAAACATGGGTAAGGCTCTCGGGAGGCGTGCGTAGTATACGGCCTGGCCAGCCGAAACGCCTTCGCCGGATGACAGTGGATACCAAGGGTTGCTGTGTCCGTTGCCTCACCTCTGTGTTCCTTGCATAGAAAATTGAGTACGAAGCTGGTATTTTTTCCTTTGGTTAAATTTTTTGCAAAATTGTTATCAAACATAATTTATTTAGTAATCCATAAAGAAAACCAAAAAAAAGGCGCATTTTAAATTTTGTCCAACTTTACTTAATCTGCGGTCCTTATGAAAGCTTTGACGAGAATTTAAAGCTCAGATTCAAAAGTCATACAAAACACATTGGACTCCAAATATGATGTAGATTCACTAGTTTTCGGGTTGTACTACGAGATTGTTACTCCATATATAATACACGGCGGCCTCCGTAGCGTAGTGGCCAAGACGCTGGACTCACGATGCGGGGGTTCCGAGTTCGATTCCCGGTGAGAACACAAAAAAAAATAAAAATCGATTTTTCTCAAGCCTTGGTGTTTGTGACGCTGTTACCCTCTGTAATAGGGATCTTCCCGATACCACGAATCTTCTTAAAAACGTTATAAATATTTAAAGTATATTTTTACAATTCCAACGATATAAAACACAATGATCAAAAATGTTATTTTCATTTATAAATTTATGTTTTAAAAACACGAAAATACGAATGATTTTTAACGCCCGTCATTGGTTAATTACGTCATACCCGTCCACCATGAAAGGCGTGAAATTCATTGCGAAGTGAGCGCCTATATTGCTGTGACGTCACACCGCATGCGCGCCAAATGAAGGATTTTGCGAGCGATTTGAAAAAGCGCTATTTCAAACCGCGCTAAAAAAATTCATATGACATCGTAAAATTTTTAAAAAAAATCCCTTGATATTGTAATTTTTCAATCAATTTTTTTTAAATAAAAAAATCTGGAAGAACCAATTGGGCCCCCTGGTTGAGATGGTTAAATAAAATAAAATAAAATATAACATATGATTGGAAAAACTTAACGAAGAGAGAAAAAACAAAAGAATCCAGATATAGTGATAGCGTAGTTGAATTAACTCCACCAGAAATCGATAGGTCTTATTAATTATTCAGGCCATACTCATGATATAACATTTATAATAGACAGATATACTCGTATCATTTCACTTCAGCCATGTGAAATATCGCGGAAAGTAATTTGTAAGGGAACTACTATAATTGTTATTATCATTTGCTATGAAAGGATAACACACTATGGGCATATAGTAGGTACGTACAATCTACTACTGCTTTCCCTTATCCACACCCAATGGTGCATAGGGCACTGCGTTGGTGCACTAAGTGCATTAATTTTATTAAAAATAATATGCCTAAAAACTTACATTACAGTTTTTAGTAAAATTGTTTGAATTTAATTTGTACGTGGGTGAAGCTGAAATTCCAACCGTCCGTGCGCTTTGTAGCTGCAAGACGAATTGGGGTTCAGCACTTCACCTACGTATAGATTTAGTATCATTTCTTAAATAGTCGTTGTCTCAGATCCTTTATTCATAAATTGGGAATGGAATCAACTAAGAATATCAAATGTACAGCGCCCTTGAGGTGATTTCTCACAAAAATGACGCTTAATAAATTATCCAAATAATAATAATAATGACCTATTTTGTATATTTTAGGGATTATTGAATAGAAAACCAGAAAAAAGGGATATGGATACTTCGAGATCTTTTGTCATATGAAGTCAAGGGGACAGAAAACTGTACAGTTTCTTGTGCAGTTTTCAAACTGTCCCGTATAAAGCGAAAACTGTATGGAATATTTATGGTCGGCGTGACGTTAGCCTGGCCAGACTGTTAATGGTTTTTTATGCGAACGTTTGAGTAGATATTGATATATTAAATGCTTTTAAAATGTAAAAAAAAATATTATACCTATATTGACAATTTTGAGTGCAATAATACGATAATATACACATTTAGCGTTCTGACAGACTTTGCAGTTTTCTGAACAAGAAACTGTGCAGTTTTTAGTCCCGCATAAAGCGCGCTTTAGGGATATGGAAGATTTTCTTCTTACTACGTATGCTCTCGCACCTTTTGATGACTTGTCCCGACAAAGCCAGGGGGATCAGTAGCTCAAGCACAGATAACTATCGACGTAGTTAAAAACGTGCTATTCACGTGCTAACGCTAACGATTTGAGCGATCACAGTGACATATCTTTCAATACCGCGATCTCTGAGCCGAGCATCGACGATCTGAGCCGAGCGGAGCCGATCTACGCTATATCACGGCCATACGTCAAACGTCAAATCATCGCGCTTGTCGGATTTTTTATTATGTCGACTGCTTTTCTCAATATTTGGCTTGCCGAAAACCGGCTAAATAATAATAAAAGATTGAATGAAGATTTGTGCGAATAAGATATATCTCGGGAAATGGCTCGCGACTAGAATGCGCTCGTTTAATAATCCCGATCGATAACTTTTAACGCGTGTTCCATTGTGATCGCGAAAACGTTAAAACATCCATGGGTAAGAAATCGTTATCACGTCGCTTATTACCGAGTCGGTACTGATCTGTGATCGAGAACTGGGTTCTATTTCGACGTGTTCTCGGCGTCCGTCCTGTTCGTTACGGCAGTTTGCGTCAGAGCAAGACTCGATTAGCGATGCACTGGAGCTGGCGGCCGATCGCTTGCCTGGAGGCAGTTAGTATTACCTATTCACCACATAGGGAGCGGATATTTAAAGTAAAAAGATACTACATATCTCCCTTATCTACATCCAATGGTGCATAGGGCACGATCTTGGTAAAAAAAAACTCGCTAAAATTTTACGAATAATTAACCATCCACCTTTGCTGTTGACTATTATAAGTTATTTTATATGCTAATTGGTGTCCAATTTGTAGAATAATTTTGGCTCGGTGTTCGTACGACACTTATTCCATGTGGAATTGTCCATAGTTTTACACTCCGCGCTTATATTAAATAACCGCTTCAATTGAGTACGAAGTTGATGCTTTTTTTGATCATTATTTGCAATCCGCTCATTTGTATCAGATGGATCATGCGAATCGGCCGCCAGCTCCCGTGCATCCTCCCGAGTCAATCCACGTCCCGCAATCTGACAAAAAACTGCCGGCAGAATTTTAACAGTGTTTGTGCAATCATGGCACCTAACCTGAGCTCAATAACAGAAAACTTTCGACATAGAAAAAAAAAAATTTAACCACGTGCTAACGCACGATTTGAAAAAAGTCATATTACACATACGTTCCAATACCACGTTCGCCGATGCCGAGCATTCACCTGAGCCGAGTTGTACCGATGCACGCGATATCGCGGCCGTACGTCAAACGTCAAATTTAACGCGCTTGTCGGATTGTTATTAAATGTCGACTGCTTTTTCAATATTAATTGCCGAAAACCGGCTAAATGCAATACGGCACTCGAAAAGATTGAAGAAAAATTTGTGCGAATAAGATATATCTCGGGAAATGCTCGCGACTAGAATGATTCATCTAATAATAGGGTAACCCTTTCGATAGCTTTTTAAATCGCGTGGTTCCATGTGATCGCGAAAACTTTAAACAATAATATTATTAAGAAATCGTTAATTAATGCCTTAGACCGAGTCGATAGTGATATGATCGATCAACAGGGCCGAAAAATAAGACTTCTGAGTTTTGAGAATAGATGTCTTAGAATAATATTAGGTGTGCGGTGGTTTGACATTGTAAGGAAACACATAAGTGAGGCAATATGGTTATTTATAAACAACATTTTTAGTGTGTCCAATTACTTGTAGACAAAAACTGGATTTCACCCGTTACTACAGGTTAAAAAAATTCTGCTAAAATGCTTAGCAATTTCCTCATTGGATGACAGGGTTTTCGCATGTGAAGCGTCGCGCCATTTCACTAACAATTTCTGATAGTTGGCAGATATGGATATCAAATACAAGACAAAATGGGGAATGTTTATTTGTTTAATATTTCGTGTACAATTGCATAGCAAGGGTACAAGGGCGGGCTTATTGCTTTTTATCAATATCTTCCAACCAACCCTTAGTTATTTTGTAATGTTACAATTCACCAAGGCGGCCTCCGTAGCGTAATGGCTAAGACGCTGGGCTCACGATACGGAGGTTCCGGGTTAAGCCGTCCGGTGAGAGGACTAAAACAAAAAAAGTTTTTTTATCAAGCCTGGGTGTTATCAATAATATGTTGACTTTGTTCCCCTCTGTAATTAGACTGTAAGTAGGCCTCCTGGTCTGTTGAGGTGGTTAAATTTTTGACGATTTACAAGTTAAATAAAAAGCAAAAAAATTGGAGAGACATCTTCAGGCGTCTTCTAGTAAGTAATTAATTTCGGATGAGCCTTACCTACACTAATAAAGATGATTGCCAAAAAATGCTTAACAATCTTCTCAACAGATGACTCCAGCATGGAAAATTTCGGTAATGCGGAACGACGTAGACGAGTTCAATATATATACATCAGTTCCAAAATTTTTGTCATACATATGGTTGTAGTACATCAAGTGGCCACTTAACCCAGCCAATGACAGGTCATGAGCCCTGTGAACGCCTAGATATCCATATTCCCGTCCAAACTTCTCGTCTCTGTTGAGATGTCAAATTGGGTTCTTTCCGATTTTTTATTTTTTATTTCAAAAAAATGATTGAAAAATTACAATATCAAGGAATTTTTTAATTTTTTTTTACGATGTCATATGAATTTTTTAGCGCGGTTTGAAATAGCGCTTTTTCAAATCGCTCGCAAAATCCTCCATTTAGCGCGCATGCGGTGTGACGTCACAGCAATATAGGCGCTCACTACGGAATGAATTTCACGCCTTCCACGGTAGACGGGTATGACGTCATTAGCCAATAACGGGCGTTAAAAGTCACTCGTAATTTCGTGTTTTTAAAACATAAATTTATAAATGAAAACATTTTTTTTTATCATTGAGTTTTATATCGTTGGAATTGTAAAAATTTACTTTAAATATTTATAGCGTTTTCAAGGATATTCATGTTATCTGGAAGAACCCTAATGTACTCCAAGAATAATAATGCTGTGTAATTCTGTAATTGATGTGCAATATAACCATGTATGTAATTATTATGATAAAATGTAAAATGTAAGATATTGTCACATTGTAGAGTTACCTTTAATTAATAAATAAAGCTGAAATATTGTTTTTGTTTCTCCGGGTCCCGATAATTCGGCCGGCCGTGGTACTTGAGCACTCACAGATCTACGCAGGCAGAGAATTACGGCCCGGCGATGTACATTACTTACTCTCTAGTCTCGCTACACACGACGTTCTTACAAACAGTATCCTCCGAGGGGAGGGGTCGCTCCTCCGGCCGGGGGCCGGGGGCGCAGGCGACCCTAGTGGGCGGCCGCAAAGTCGAGGGACGCGCGAAAAATCATCGTCTACAAACAACATTTTGAGTGTGTCCTGACAGACTTCTTTGCTTCCTCTACATTCATACATCTTCTCATGCACATACGCCGATTATTCCGACTTTTCACATGACCACTTTCAAGTACTTGACGTACTTGGTCATGCCATGTCTTTTCTCGGCCTTCCGCGGCTTCTACATCCAGGCACACTTGCATTTTAAACTTCTTTTAGCCGTTCTTTCATCACTCATTCGCTCCACATGACCAAACCATCGTAAAAGCCCTTTCTTAATTTTGTCGATAATGCTTATCTCAGCCTTGCACTCTGCTCTAATTTCGACATTTGTACACTATCATACATAGTCTTACCACACATTCGCCTGAGAGATCGCATTTCAACAGCATTCAGTCTACTTTCATCTTCTTTTTCCAACACCACGCTTCACTACCATACATAAGGGTTGGTACCAGAACTCCGTTGTGTACTGCAATTTTGCTTCTTTCGATAAGTTCTTATTTGCCACTATCGATTTCAAGGCACCATTAACTCTGTTTCCGGCACTAACCCTTCTCTCAATGTCCTTATCCACATTTCCGTCTCTTGTAAACATACTTCCCAAATATACAAATTCTTCAACCTGATTTCAATCTGTCTCCATTTACGTCGGCCCAAATTAACAGTGTAGGGAAACGGCTGATAACTAACTAACTAACTAACCATCACGCCATTTCCCCGAAGGGGTAAGGCAGAGAGGATAACGCCACACCACTCTGTCCTGGCACACTTCTCTTGCTTCCTCCACATTCATACATCTTCTCATGCACCGCACGTCGATTATTCCGACTTCTTACATGCCCACTTTCAAGCACTTGTTTTACTTGATCATGCCATGTCTTTCTCGGCCTTCCTCGACTTCTACATCCAGGCACAGTTGCATCATATATTTTTTTAGCCGTTCTTTCATCATCCATTCGCTCTACATGACCGAACCAACGTAAAAGACCTTTCTTAATTTTGTCGATAATGCTTATCTCAGCCTTGCATTCTGCTCTAATTTCAACATTAGTGCACCTATCATACATAGTTTTACCACACATTCGCCTGAGAGATCGATTTTCAACTGCATTCAATTTACTTTCATCCTTATTTTTCCAACTCCATGCTTCGCTTCCATACATAAGGGTTGGTACCAGAACTCCATTATGCACTGCCAATTTAGCCTCTTTTGATAAGCACTTATTAGATACTACCGACTTTAAGGCACCATTAATTCTCTGTTACCGGCACTAACCCTCCTTTCAATTCCTTGTCCAAGATTTCCCATCACTTGTGAACATGCTTCCCAGATATACAAATTCTTCCACTGTTTTCAAGCTAATCGCCATTTACTACAATCGATAACACTTAGTCATAGTTTCATTTCTTTCTTTAAAAACCATCACATTTGACTTTCCACGTTCATTAATAGATCACTCTCCTTGCACACATCGTAAAGAACCTTTGTAACCCAAGGACTGCAATTCTTCTTCGCTATCAGCAAGAAGCACTGCGTCATCGGCGTACAAAAGGCAACTAACAATCATACCACTCATTCTCGCTCCCACGCCCATATTTTTCAACTCTTTCATACAATTATCCATGTATATGTTTAAAAAACATGGTGACATCACACATCCCTGTTTGACTCCTTTTGGGATGTCAAACCACGACGTGAATGACCCATTTACCCTTACACACGCTACACTGTCTTTGTACAAGGAAGCAATAGCGCGGACAAGGTTGTCGTTCACTCCATACTCAGATAAGACCATCCATAGCTTTTTTCCTATCAACACGATCAAATGCTTTTTGCAGGTCAACAAAAGCGCAGAAAAGCTTCCGGTTTTTCGCCAAAAACTTCTCCGACAAATTGCGTAACGCAAATATTTGATCCATACATCCTCTGCCGTTTCATAAATCCACTCTGAACATCCCATATTTTTATCCTTAGTCACATTTCTTACTCTCTCAATCAGTATTCTTCCATATATTTTACCAACAGCGCTTAAAAGGCTGATAGCTCTGTAATTCCCGCACTCAACCTTAGAACCCTTTCCTTGTATAAAAGGCATAACCACAGCTCTCCTCCAATCAAGTGGAGTGCTGTTGCTCCGTTAGACACAAGTTAAAAAGTTTATGTAGCCATGTGAGGATTATTTTACCACCCGACTTAATAAACTCTGCTGCAACACTATCATAGCCTTGCGCTTTACCATTCCGCATACATCCTATTCCGAGAGTTTTTCACCGCCTTCCAGAAAACTTTGACATTTTCGTGGAAATTGTCACTCATTTTCATTCCTTCCTCTTCATTCAATTTTCTCTTTCGTTCACACACACCCTGTTTAACCTTTCTCTTACATTCACTATACACACGTTTAGCAAAAACATATTCACTCGTATTCCGTTTATTGACAGCAAGCAAATTTATCCACGCATTCTTCTTTTCTTTTACGAGTTTTTTGACTTCGTCGTCCCACCACGCATCACCTTTCTTTCTCCCTATTGTTGTCACACCGCACACTTCTTTCGCCGCCTCACACATACTTGTTTTCAAACATTCCCACATATCATTTATACCCAAACATTCAACGTCTTCCTCGTTTAGTCTATGACTCACCGATCTTTCAAAATTATGTCTTATGTCAAACGGCTGATAATTGGCAGATATCATCATCGTCATCATACCATGTCCGCTCCCCAAGTGGAGCATATGGATTCCACAAACTGCCTCCAAGCCGAGCTACTGCGCATCCTCCCAGGTAGATCCACGTCCCGCAGCTCTAACTCAAACCGAACTCTAACTCAGCCGAAACGCCTTCGCCGGGTGACAGCAGATACCAAGCAGTGCTGCGTCCGTTGCCTCACTTCTGTGCTCCTTATAAAGTCAAACCACCGCACACCTAATATTCTTCTAAGACACTTGTTCTCAAAACTCGGCAGTCTGCTATTTTGGGCCCTGGTTAGGTGCCATTAATCTTACCTTCATGTGATAAAAATGATTAAGATACACTGCACTTGGTGTACCGATACAGTGCCCTATGCACCATCGGGTGCGTATAAGGGAAGAAGAAATAGTAGATAACCCAATAATGATAAATGATTATCTTAGGGGTATGAATTTCCGTTTCGCCTGTGTAGTCCTAGACAGCGGGATGATTCGGGCCCCCTCGTTCCTCTCTCCGCCGCGCTCGGAGGGGGCGCTTCAACTTGTGTTTTACGATTTAATTTCGGTAATGGCAGTAAAGCGAGCGGCTAGGGGGAGGGGGTAGGTTAGGGTAAGTAGCGGGTAGGGTAGGGGGAGGGACAACTTGGAGTTTCACTTTCGTGTATCACTATCCGGCGAGGAGACACTTGAGAGATTGCGAGAGGGGAAAGTGAAGAAAATTATTACGGAACATTGTTGAATTTACACGGTTTTCCAGCGAGTCGGGGCAAAATCATACGTTTAAGAAAAGGGTAATGAAAATTATTATAAAAGATTGTGAACATTGGGACGGTTTTTTAGCGAATCGGGGCAGGCTCATTGATAAAAGACGGACGAATAAAGTTTTTTTTTTTGCGATTGGTAGGATTTTCTAACTAGTCGAGACAAGTTCATAGACATGGGTCTAAAGCTCTAATCGTTCATGCGCTTTGTAGCGGCAAAATGAATTGGAGTTTAGCCTCTATCCGTATTTCATAACTTATATATCATGTCGCGACCATACAAATTATTTTTAATTGAATTCGGTAAGTGGAGAGCCGAAATTTCAGCCGTCCATGCGCTTTGTAGCTGCATGACAAATTGGATTCCAGCACTTCATCTACGTACAGTTTCCGTAGTTTAAATTCTCGTTAGATTTTGCATTCGTAAATTTATTCATAAAAATGGCGCTTAATAAGTTATCCAATTATTATAGGTCGTTCCGTTTGCGATTGAGGTAAGAATCTTGATTAAGAACATACATACATAAATGAACTGTATTCTTATTGGTGCAGACAGGGTCTTTTAATATATTGTCAATAGTTTCACTAGCTAGCGATTCAAAATCTATTGTTTCCGCCATAAAAAATATTTGAATACACGTAGAAGATTTTTTTTAAAAAGCGTTGGTAGATTTTCGAAGTTCAAATTAACAATTAATAGTAAATTTCTGCAGATTTTTAGCTGTAAAAAATTTTAGAGGTGATAAAAAACATACAGTGTAAAAAATTCAATCGAAAACTGCGATTACAATCAAAATATTAATATGATTATAAGTCTACAAGTTTACAACTAGACACAAGGACATTAAAAACACAAAACAATACAAAAAAATATTAATAATAACAAGCTGCAAGGAAGGATTGCTAAACAAATAAGAAAAAATAAGCAAATCGGTTAAAACAATACAAAATAAGACATTGATTTCTAAACAAAGAACTTAGAAGAAACAGAAGCACAAAAAGGTTAATACAATAAACAAAGTAATCAACTATGACAACAACAACAGTTGCAAATTAGAAGAAACACCAAGATAAATCGGTTAAAACAATAACAAAATTGGACAATAAACGGACACAACAGCGAGGATTGCTGGACAAACAGATTAGAAGAAACACTAGCACGAATCGGTTAAAACAACAACAAATTTGGACAGCAATAAGGCATTAACATAACAACGTAAGTTGAAAAAAAGGATTTTTGGACAAATGACAAGGAACAATAACACAATCAGTCAAAACAATGATAATTATCGTTGACTGATTTGTGTTATTGTCGGATGAATTATTGGACAATACAAACAGACATCGACAAATATAACAACGTGGATCGGAGGGATAACAAGTTAGAAGAAACAATAACTAAAATCGGTTAAAACAATAACAAAACACAACGACAGCGGCAAACAAGGAAGGGAGTCGTTAAACAAAAATCGTGCGACAAAAAGCGATCACTGGGTGCAACAAAGACAACACACAACAACGACATTAGTGCAAATACCGCTGAAAGAGACAGGCAGATCAAATGGAATGTTGGGCAGGTAATAAGTGACAATGGTATCAAGACTCACGTTAATAGGGCTTATGTTTGTTTAATGGTTTTCATTACTTTGAATGATTGTTTCGTTTGGGTTAGGAAACTCAAAGCGTATCGACGGTGGAAAGGAAAAAGTTTGCAAGCGACGTAATATGTGCAAAAGAAATTGATACCAAGTGACATAGTGAAAGTGTATTATTTCGGTTGCTAACTATTTCCTTTCCACCGTCGATATTAAGTCGCCTTTACCATTCTGCATCATGATGTCTACAATATTCAACAGTCTTCGGTAGTATGTTTATGTGTCTTATTTTATCGTGGTGTGTTTGATAAATAATCCATTCAATCGCGTCCATTTGTTTACTTTTAATATATCTAGTCCATTCTGGAAGTTATTGTAACTATAGAGAGCGTAGCGTAGCGGTCAGTACGCATTATCAACAAATCTATTGTTACCGTACATGTTTCTCATTCATACAATAAAATATGCGGAATCTTCATTCTACTATTTAGAATATCTATAGGGCTACATATTTTTAATAAATAACTAACTAACTAACCATCACGCCATTTCCCCGAGGAGGTAGGCAGAGAGGATAGAACGCCACGCCACTCTGTCCTGGCATGTCTCTTGCTTCCTCCACATTCAACATCTTCTCATGCACGCACGTCGATTATTCCGACTTCTTACATGCCCACTTTCAAGCACTTGTTTTACTTGACCATGCCATGTCTTTCTCGGCCTTCCTCGAGTTCTACACCCAGGCACGGTCACATCATATATTTTTTTAGCCGTTCTTTCATCATACATTCGCTCCACATGACCGAACCATCGTAAAAGACCTTTCAATGTTTTCTGCGAATCATATTATTGAAAATTGGAGATTTCCACTAGTGCAACTTAGTTGTGCTAGAGTGGGATTCGAACCCAGAGATTCCGATCCGGATTCCTCGACTCAAACACTAGACCCGGTAATCCAGAGGGATGCTGCGACCGTGGGGCGCGGGATCAGTGAACATAACCTCAGAATAACTAACCACCACGCCATTTCCCCGTAGGAGTAGGCAGAGAGGATAGAACGCCATACCACTCTGTCGTGACAGACTTCCTTTGCTTCCTCTAAATTCATACATCTTCCCATGCACATACGCCGATTATTCCGACTTTTCACATGACCACTTTCAAGTACTTGACGTACTTGGTCAAGCCGTGTCTTTCACGGCCTTCCGCGGCTTCTACATCCAGGCACACTTGCATTCAAACTTCTTTCAGCCGTTCTCTCATCACTCATTCGCTCCACGTGACCAAACCACCGTAAAAGCCCTTTCGTAATTTCGTCGATAATGCTTATCTCAGCCTTGCACTCTGCTCTAATTTCGACATTTGTACACCTATCATAAATAGTCTTACCATTTATTCGCCTGAGAGATAGAATTTCAACAGCATTCAGTCTACTTTCATCCTAAACTTCTCTTAGCCGTTCTTTCATCACATGACCAAACCATCGTAAAAGCCCTTTCTTAATTTTGTCGATAGTGCTTATCTTAAACACATTAAGAAACATTTAAGGGCATATTTTTCTCTGGTACCACTAATCATCACGCCATTTCCACACCGCTCTGTCCTGGCATACTTGTCTCGCTTCCTCCACATCCACACATCTCCCCTTCTCGTCTTCACAGAGCGCCGATACCATTGTCACGTAAGGCGGCCAACAAGCCAGTGAGCCGCCAGCTCGCCAGCCGGCGTGCGGCAGTGCGGTGTCTGTGGCGCTTGCTCACCCACTGCGGAGGCACGTCGGCCGCGACGCCCTCCGTGGGCTGGTGGTGGTGCTGGGCCGGGTGCGGCGGCGGCTGGTGGCCGGGAGGGCCCGGCGGGCCGTGCTGCCGGCGGCCGCCGCGCGCGAACGGGAAGTACGGCGAGTCGGGCCCGTAGCCGTTGTTGGTGGGCGCGACCGCGTACTGCGGAACCAACAGGGGTTAGACATCATCGAGGGTTTAGCAGGCATAGTGGGGTCATGAATCATGAACAAAATTAGAAACAATTGTGACAACGCTCCACAAATACCGACTCGCGGCCGCTTTCCCACACAAAATACTTATTATTTTAATAAGTATTTTGAATGATACCTTTTCTTGAACAACATTTTGAATGAATACAAATACTTGTAGACAAATTACTGGATTATACCCATGCTGGGCTGATATCAGATATTATTGATGCATGGGTATAATCCAGTAATTTGTCTACAAGTATTTGTATTCATTCAAAATGTTGTTCAAAAATATTTACTGGTTAAAATAAAAAAGTAAAAATAAATTGAAGAGACATCTTCAGACGTCTGCTAGTAGGTAATAAAGTTCAGATTCGAACCTTACTTACACCAATAATGTAGATCGCCCAAAAAAATACTTTAACTTATTCTCAATAGATGTCAGTAATTCGAAAATCTGTCGAAATAACAACTCGCAAGCGGATAGTTCTTTACATCTAAGATATATACAAGATTCAAAAATTTGTCATACATGGTTGTCAGATGTCAGATGACAGGCGGAATGGGGAATGTTGTAATTACGTCAAGTGGCCACTTAACCCAGCCAATGACAGGTCATAAGCCCTGTAAACGCCTAGATAACCCACATTCGTTTCCAGAGCTTCTCTGTCTCTGTTGAGATATCAATAATATCTGATACCTTTTCTACTTGCGTCGATATAATATATGGTTTTGCTGTTACTGTTATAATTCACTTTATTGTTTCTTTAGGCTTTATGTTTTCATTGGATTGGTTCTGTTTTTTGTATATATTGTGTTTATTTTGTGATCTCAGTGATGTCAGTGCGTATTAGAATAAAATGAATATGTGTTTTTATTTGTCCCTAAATGAGTTTATTGTTAAAACTCCTAGGGAGCATTAGATTGAAAAAGAAAAAGAATTCCTTATTTTTCTTTTTCCTATGTAATGTTATTTTTGTATAAATAAATAAAAAAGCGTATTCCACGATTTTCTCTCTGGAATTTAAACACTAGAGCGATGAATTTTTCGCACATTTTAGACATATTAAATAAATATTTCGACGCCTCCTACGCATAATATCGTAACCCACAAATCGTCGATTATGAGCTTTTGGTGGATTTCGTCTGTATTACCTATACCTTTAATTCTACCAAAACAAAAAAAATATTTTGCCAATAATAAGAGCTTTTTTGGGGCGTATTTTAGTCGTATCTACAACCAATGCATATGAACGAAAATATTTTCAAATGATCCTCCTGTAAAATCGCATTTTGTGGGTTACGATATTATACGTAGGAGGCGTCGATTTATGTATTTAATGATAGATGTAGTGAATTCAAGGAATCTTTTTACAATCTCTGATTGAACTTATTTTTACAAAAAGGTTTTTTAAACCTGTGAATTGTATACGAGTATTATAATGCTGTGTAATTCTGTAATTAATGTGAAATAAAACCATGTATGTAATTATTATGATAATTTGTAAAATTATATATTGTCACATTGTAGAGTTACCTGTAATTAAATAAATAAATATCACCAGATGCGTGTTTGCACCGTCTTATTTTTAAAATATTTTATTTGTTAATAATAAATGATAAATAAATTATTACAAAAAAAAAGATACAAACACGCATACGGGTCGATATCTAAAATGTATGAAAACATCATTGCTCAAATGTTTAATTCCAGGGAGAACATCGAGGAATACGTTGGTATGGAAAAGCGGCCGCGAGTCACGTTGAAATTGGAAAATTGAAAAAATCAGCTCTTAATGAATTCTTCTTTCCCTTATGCGCACCCAATGGTGCATAGGGCACTGCATCGGTACACCAAGTGCAGTGTATCTTGATCATTTTATTTCATAAAGGTAGGATGATCGGTCCATGCGCTTCAGTACCAGTCCAAGGTAAAATATCAATATGAAAATCACATGTAAATAAATATTTCACGTTGACCCCCTACGGGGATTGAACCCGCGACCTCGTGCACGGTAACCTAATGCGCTACCACTATCCTACGAGGCGGACCTGGTGAATGTCATAAATGAATGTCATAAATTAGAAACGACAAAAATTTGGGAATTCATCCTGAGGAGAATTATTCGTGTCTATGTAAAAGCCCTATGGGCGTAAAAACAATAAAATAAAATAAAATAAATAAAATACTTATTAGTGAAATAAAAACAACATTTTGAAATTAACATAAATACTTTATAGACAAATTACTGGATTATACCCATGCAGGGCTGATATCAGATATTATTGATATCCCAACAGAGACAGAGAAACTCTGGAAACGAATGTGGGCTATCTAGGCGTTTACAGGGCTTGTGACCTGTCATTGGCTGGGTTAAGTGGCCACTTGATGTACTACAACATTCCCATTCCGCCCATCATCTGAAAACCACATATGACAAATTTTGGAACTACTATATTATATTGAACTCGTCTTCGTCGTTCCACTTTACAGAAATTTGTAGTACGTAAAGTGGCCACTTAACCCAGCCAATGACAGGTCATAAGCCCTGTAAACGCCTAGATAACCCACATTCGTTTCCAGAGTTTCTCTGTCTCTGTTGGGATATCAATAACATCTGAAATAAAAACAGTTTGATATTGACTAATACGTATTTATACATTTTCAAAACAAAACGATGCTTTTTTATTATATTTGTGTTATTTTTTGGGATTATCCGTGTTATGTTTTTTCTCCTCTCCGACGTTTCTTCTCCTCTCTTATACTTCGCCCTGAAGATGGCGCCTGCAACGGTGGCCGAAACGTCGGAGAGGAGAAACAAACACAACACGGATAATCCCAAAAAACAACACAAATAGAATCATCAACGAGCGTGAAAATCTACGCAGATACTTTTTTATTCTCTCACAAAAACAATAAACCGGGCCGTACAGAATACAGACATACTCTTCAAAATTTACACTAACAAAACTAACCATCACGCCATTTTCCCGAAGGAGTAGGCAGATAGAATACAACGCCCCACTGCTCTGTCTCGGCACACTTCCCTGCTTATTCCACCCTGTTCGCCCATCATATCGCAACCCGGCAATAAAAGAGAGACAACTCAAAATTTAGAAAAATAGAGGTTTTGTACTTTTTTGGTGGGTTTTTACCATCCGCACGAAATCACTTAAACAGAACTAAAAAAGCTCTTAAACCTTTGCGACAGATGTCGTAGAAATTACAACCAAAAAAATGGTGAAAAATTAAGAAACAAAAAAGTTAGTGTTTTTAGCCATCTCCCAAAAAAGGTTTTTTTTAGAGTTGACTCTCTTTTGTTCCCGGGGTGCGATATTCGCCTGAGATCGAATTTCAACAAAATTCACAAAATTCGCGTCAAAAAATCACTAATCGACATTTTTAAAGATAAACGAATAGTCAAATTTAAAAAGAATTAAATATAACAAGTGACTCAGTGTTGACACACCTGGTCATGAGATAGTGCACAATAAGTGAAGGATTAGTGACAATTCCAGGAACGGGCATAAGCCACCTCATCGCAAAGGCGATATATTCATATTTTGCGAATATAATAGCCAGAATCTAGACCACCCTGTCATGTGAGTCAGTTGAGACTTGCTGTTAAATTATTTTGATACACGGGAGGTCTCCGTGGGACGACATTGCAAGAAAAGAACTGTTGAATATGAAAAGATTTGTGATTTCTAAAATTTTGCACTTGCGCTACTGAATTACGCTGAATATTATTCGGTGATAAAAATAATAGCGATTTAATTCAATGGACTACGAGACGATTTTTTTAGATGTTAAAACAAAAATCCGCCTTTATAACGCCTGCATCACACCTGTTCTCCTCTATGGCTGCGAGTCATGGCACCCAACCAGGGCCCAAAATAGCAGACTTCTAAATTTTGAGAAAAGCCGTCTTAGAAGAATATTAAATGTGCGGTGATTTAACCTTGCAAGGAACACAGAGGTGCGGCAACGGACACAGCAACCCTCGGTATCTACTGTCATCCGGCTGGCCGGGCCATACACTACGTACGCCTACCGAGAGCCGCCACCACGCTTGCCTATTTCGCAAGGCATCGGGTTCTCGGCGTCCTGGTCGTCCGCTGTCGACAATTCGCCGGCAGTTTGCGTCAGAGCTGCGGGGCGTGGACTCGAATTGGGAGGATGCACGGGAGGAGCTGGCGGCCGATCGCTTGGCCTGGAGGCAGTTTGTGGAATCCATATGCTCCACACAGGGAGCTGATATGGTATGATGATGATGATTTATATCTTAGGTACGATTTTTTTGTTATTATTATGTCAGTAATTAATTTTGAAAATATCGTAATCGCGATTTCCCGCCAAAACAGATCATTTTATGGTAGGGATGCGTATATTCATATTTTAACCAAGTTTTGATATATTTTCTCTGGTTCCATGCATCAACTATATTATATTTAGTACATCCCTTTTTGTGTGCTTAGGAGATGGGTGCTTTTAAAGCATCCGTTTGCGGTCAATCCGTTTTAATAATTTTTTTAAAGAGGAATCTTTTGATTTTTTATTTATTTACTTTACAAAGAGTATCTAAAAAGTGCTTATCAAAAGAGGCTAAATTGGCAGTGCATAATGGAGTTCTAGTACCAACCCTTATGTATGGAAGCGAAGCATGGAGTTGGAAAAATAAGGATGAAAGTAGATTAAATGCAAGTAAAATGCGATCTCTCAGGCGAATGTGTGGTAAAATTATGTATGATAGGTGCACTAATGTTAAAATTAGAGCAGAATGCAAAGCATTATCGGCAAAATTAAGAAAGGTCTTTCACGTTGGTTCGGTCATGTAGAGCGAATGGATGACGAAAGAACGGCTAAAAAAATATATGACGCGACTGTGCCTGGATGTAGAAGTCGAGGAAGGCCGAGAGAAGACATGGCATGATCGAGTAAAACAAGTGCTTGAAAGCGGGCATGTAAGAAGTCGGAATAATCGACGTGCGTCCATGAGAAGATGTATGAATGTGGAGGAAGCAAGAGAAGTATGCCAGGACAGAGTGGTATGGCGTTCTTTTCTCTCTGCGAAATCGTTAGTTCGTTAGTTACTTTTCAAAGTAAAATTTCACACGACACGACCACCTTGTGAGGAATCCTCTGCATGGGAGGTCGGGTCTTATTCCCGCGTTCGCGTCAAATCCGCAGCCAGCGTTTGACACTGGTCCCGCTAGCGGATCCGCGATCCGAAGCCGGGTTAGGGAGGTACAGCGGTGGCCGGAATGGGCAACTGTAACCCTAAACCTCGCAACTGGGAGCCTCGGCAACTTTACACGCTGCGGTTGCATTTTATTTTTAGCTGGAAAATTAAATAACTCCTGTGACAATTTAGTGTCGGTTGTTCTGACTCACCAAATAAAATCAGCATTAGATGCATATCGACATGCAGTTTTTAAGTAATAAAAAAAAAACGAACTTGCAGCACAAAATTTTCTAGCCATCGAACCCGGAACCTACGTATAGAGTCCAGCGTCTTAGCCATTACGATACGGAGCCCGCCACCACTTGCGAAAAATCAATTTCGATTTTACTTCTTCCCTACTGCGTCTACTACTATTACTACCCCTACTACTTTCCCTTATCCTCGCCGAATGGTGCATAGGGCGCTGCATTGGTACACCAAGTGCAGTGTCTCATGATCATTTTATTACATGAAGGTAGGATGATCACATGATCAGTTTTACGCTTCAGTACTAGTCCAAGGTATCATACATAATTTTTAATATAAAAATCACACGAAAATAAATATTTGATGTTGACCCCCTACGGGAATCGAACCCGCGACCTCATGCACGGTGTCAAATGCACTACCACTGGGCTACTAAGCGGCTAGTACTATTACTCCCTTATCTCCACATTCCGAAGCTCTATCCAAGACTCGAGTGTTCAACCAATGCAATCTGCCCGTCCTTACTTATGGCGCGGAAACAATGACTCTGACCAAGCAATCCTCCCATAAGTTGCAAGTTGCACAGAGGAGCATGGAGAGAATTATGCTTGGAATAACATTAAGAGACCGAAAAAGGAACGATTGGATCCGACGCCAGACAAAGGTCCGCGACGTGGTGGAGCGAATTTCTCGGTTGAAGTGGAAATGGGCCGGTCACATAGCCAGAATGACGGACGACAGGTGGACGAGGCGCGTTCTGGTGTGGAGACCGAGAAACCAGAGGCCTCAAGGATTAGATGGGTGGACGACATCAGAAAGTCTGCTGGAAACAGTGGATGGGGGCGGCGCAGGATCGGGAGGAATGGAGACGGCAGGGGGAGGCCTATGTCCAGCAGTGGACCTCAACGGGCTGAAGTGCTGATCTGCACCCGATGGTGCATAGGGTACTGCATTGATATACCAAGTGCAGTGAATAATTTGTTAAATGAAGAAAAGATGATCACAATTCGACATCTCAACAGAGACGAGAAGTTTGGAAGGGAATATAGATATCTAGCCGTTTACAGGGCTTACGACCTGTCATTGGCTGGGTTAAGTGGGCACTTGATGTATTACAACATTCCCCATTTCACGTAGTATTTGATATTTATATCTGCCAATTATCAGAACTTGTATATACAGTGGAATGGCGCGACGCTTCACATGTGAACACTCTCTGTCATCCATTGAGAAAATTGCTAAGCATTTTAGCAGAAACCTTTATGATTGCAAATGAGATTCTTACCAAATTATATCACCTACTGGGAAACGCCTGAAGATGACTTAATTTGTTGTGCTTATAACTTTTACCAGCCAATTTTTATAAACAACATTTTGAGTGTGTCTACAAGTATTTGGACACACTAAAAATGTTGTTTATAAAAGATGATCAGTTGCTCGATCACAGATCAGTACCGACTCGGTAATAAGCGACGTGATAACGATTTCTTACCCATGGATGTTTAACGTTTTCGCGATCACAATGGAACACGCGTTAAAAGTTATCGATCGGGATTATTAAACGAGCGCATACTAGTCGCGAGCCATTTCCCGAGATATATCTTATTCGCACAAATCTTCATTCAATCTTTATTATAATTTAGCCGGTTTTCGGCAAGCCAAATATTGAGAAAAGCAGTCGACTTAACAAAAAATCAGACAAGCGCGATGATTTGACGTTTGACGTAAGGCCGCGATATAGCGTAGATCGGCTGCCCTCGGCTCAGATCGTCAATGATCGGCTCAGCGATCGCGGTATTGAACGGTATGTCATTGTGATCGCTCAAATCGTTAGCGTTCGCACGTGATTAGCACGCTTTTAACTACGTCGATAGTTATCTGTGCTTGAGCTACAGTTTAGCTCGGAGATATTTATGATCCAGTTTATGTTGGCATTATGTTATTATACGTAATTTGTTTCGCGAAATGATACGTTTGTTTGGACCGAGGCGGGAGTCGAACTCGGAACAGAAGAAGCGCCATTAGTGGCAGAAGTTTGCGAAAACAGTGTACATAATTATTATTACGGGCGACTTAATCTAAACACTGCTCGCGACAGAAAATAACTCAGAAACAACTAAACTTTCAAACTGGAATTACTCGTAATTATGGTAAACCAAACAACCCCTTCGTTAGATAACTAGCGGAGTGGATAGAACGCCACACCACTCTGTCCTGGCACATTGCTTCCTCCACATTCGTACATCTTCTCATGCACGCACGTATTATAGATTTTTTCGACTTTCCTTTTACAGATTAAACTTACTTTCAACATACTTAAATTGTAAGTTAGACGTAGGATGGTCATCGACGGTCTGCCAGGACGGTGGTATCCACTTTCTCTTTACTTATCGTCTCCTGCGTTTAAATATTCAGATTTCCCAACACGTACACCACACTCCACGCACATATAACACAACATACACATAACATAACCACTTTGTATATTATTGTTTGCTCACTTCACGTCTTCAGAAATTTGTCTTGTACATTGTGTTGTCCACGTAATTGGTGTTATGTTGTATATATTACCTCAAATTGAAAATTCTTATAACAACATTTTTGAAATGAATACAAATACTTGTGGATAAATTACTGGATTATACCCATGCTGGGCTGATATCAGATATTATTGATATCCCAACAGAGACAGAGAATTTCTGGAAACGAATGTGGGTTATCTAGGCGTTTACAGGTCTTATAACCTGTCATTGGCTGGGTTAAGTGGCCGCTTGACGTACTACAACATTCCCCATTCCGCCCATTATCTGACAACCATATATGACAAATATTTTTGAAACTACTATACACCGTGTCCTCGATTCGACCGCCGCTTTACAGGGTTTTCTATCATGGTATTCATCTGAGAAAAAAATCCTTGTAAAGTTTTTTTTTCCGGGCAATTTTAATAATTAATAAAAAAAGTAAGGCTCTAAAAAGCGACTTATTAATACTGGCTTCTGTTTGAAATGCTAGAAGATGTCTCTCGGGAGGAGTGGGCCTCCGCTCGTCATAACCCTTGT
The DNA here is from genome assembly GCA_022494985.1 of Micrasema minimum. Classification (NCBI taxonomy): domain Eukaryota; kingdom Metazoa; phylum Arthropoda; class Insecta; order Trichoptera; family Brachycentridae; genus Micrasema; species Micrasema minimum. The sequence goes on from JAGVSP010000310.1 coordinate 57,827, forward strand.
TGCGGACATTCAAAATTCGAATTTCATAGTTTGAAATTGGTGCAGGTCACGTGGTGTTAGCCAGTTAAAAATGGACGGTATTACACGCGTGAAATTTTATTCATATTTTACCAAACATTTTTTAAGAAATTAGAATTGAGTTTTTGAAAAAATAAAATAAACCGCAAAGTCAGAATATCATGAGAAAGATAAAGGGAGAAAGAACCAGGAATAATAAGGAAACAAATAAAATAATATTGATCAACAGTGTTCGTCAGTTCCGCAATTACAGAAAGTTCTATGCTGGTGTCGTTGGTTGCCGAAGATTGTAAAAGCATTTTTGTCACGGCAAACTAATTAGTGTAGGTAACAATTTACTACGAGATGATTACTTACTCTCGGCCAACCTGTATGTCTCACCTGTGAACGCTAGATAACCCACATTCGTGGTCCCAGAGTTACTCTGTCCTGTTGGGATCACATAATATCTGAAAATTCTCAGTTCATTGTACCAAACACAGCACTGTGTGGACAAACTAATAAAATCAATAAATAAACTAAACCGCGAAGTCAAGAATCTGAGAAAGATAAAGGGGAGAAAGAGCCAGGAATAAGAAGAAAACAAATAAAATAATAAATCAACAGTGTAGCAGTCGCAATTACCAAGTTCTGGCCGTTGGTTGCATTTTCCGAGTAAGGAAGTTTGTCACGGCAAACTAAAAACACAATATCTACGCGATGAGAAAACCTCTCGGCCAACTAGTAATACACACGATATGATTGCTCCTCTCACACACCCCTCCCACACTCTACTATCACCAGGGAAATAAAACCTCTTCTGTAATTTTTTTTTCTAAAATTAATTTTAAAATGCAAAATTTTGAAAATCTGGAATTTAGCGCAATGTTGTAATACTTGCGGACTCGCGTTTATATATGTAATATTTGTAAAAGGGTTGTTTCCTGAATAACAAATCTTTTTTAAAAATAAACGCTAACCATTAGGGTTAATTTCATGAACACCACTTCATACCAATTTCACCGTCTAAACATTCCCGAGCATACCGAGCGTTGCCAGGCCAATACACGAAAGTGTGACGAAATATCGCGGCTATTGATGCCGTAAATGAGTGCGCGTGTCGGATTGTTAACTATGTCACCTCAGACACGGTACTTGCCGAATTTTTCATGCAATACGGCACTCGGAGTGTCACTTCTCTTAAATTCTTTTTCGATGGGGTAATTATATTTTACTTTTCTTTAATTACCTCAACCAGCCCAGGAGACCCAATTACGGAGAGGGATTACATCACAAACACACAGGCTTCAATAAAATTTACTTTTTAATTTATATTTTTGAATATACAAACATTAGAAAATAGACGAATGTTAAATGATTTGCTCTTTCTGTTTAAAGTATTAAAATCTATGTTTGATTGTTGCCAACTAACAAATTTAATTAGTATACGAGTGCCTGGTCGAGTTACCCGTAGTAATGCACTATTTTACTGTAGCCAATCATCGACCAATTACAGTGCTAATTTACCGATACGAAGAATGCACGCACTGGCTAACAAGTATACTAACAATATTGATGTTTTTAACATAAATCTAGTGCATTTTAGGGAACAGTGTCTGGATGCCATCTCTGGCGGTAATGAATAGCTACCTACTGTGTAATCATTTAAAAATGTCTATGTAAAAGCCCTTTGGGCGTAAAAACAATAAAATAAAAATAAGAAAATATTGATTTCACCGGGAATCGAGCCCGGAGCCTCCGTGTCGCGAATCCAGCGTCTCAGCCATTAAGGCCCACAACGACGACGAGTCAAGGTGAACTCGAATGACAAATTTTCAGCCTCTCTGAAAACGTTCCCTTCCGGGTTTCGGAGTCGGGCGCAATATCTGTCCCTGGAGCGGGAGAATAAAGTTTTCCGCAACTTTGTTCCCGCCGCCCCCCCCCCCGCCCCGCCGGCCAGGGGTAGTTCTTTATCTCCAGAGGGATGCTGCGACCGTGGGGCGCGGGAACAGCGAACATAAACTCAGAATAACTAACTAACTAACCATCACGCCATCATCAGGCAGAGGATAGAGCGCCATTTCCACCCTGTCCTGACATACTTCCTTTGCTTCCTCTACATTCATACATCTTCTCATGCACAGTACTTGTCGTACTTGGTCATGCCATGTCTTTCTCGGCCTTCCGCGGCTTCTACGTCCAGGCACACTTGCATTTAAACTTCTTGTAGCCGTTCTTTCATCACTCATTCGCTCCACATGACCAAACCGTCGTAAAAGCCCTTTCTTAATTTTGTCGATGATGCTTATCTCAGCCTTGCACTCTGCTCTAATTTCGATATTTGTACACCTATCATACATAGTCTGACCACACATAGATCGCATTAAGTCTACTTTCATCCTTCTTTTTCCAACACCACGCTTCACTACCATACATCGTGAAATCACTAAATTCTATTGAATTTTAACAACTTATTCCTTCTGATTTCCCATATACCTACTCATTTTACCGTCCTCTACTATTGTATTATTTTCTATTGTATTATTGTAATGTGTTGTACCATTTATGATAAAATTGTAAATTTTTTGTAATTGCCGATTAGGCGTAAATAAATAAATAAATAAATAAATAAGGGTTGGTACCAGAACTCCGTTGTGTACTGCCTATTTTGCCACTTTCGATAAGAATAACTAATTATAATAATAATAATAACCCGAGCTGCCTCTTCTTTTCGCCTGCAGGATCCAGCCGTCCCGACAGACCGTCCATGACCACCCTACGGATGTACTCGGCGGAGCTGATGGATGCGGGCCTGAAGTGGGAGGAGGCGAGAGAGCTGGCCGATAGGGTCTCCTGGAGGGATCTAGAGATGTCCACATGCTTCACATACGAGCGAACGTGGCGAAAGAAGAACAAGAAGAATTTATTAAGCGCCATTTTTAGAGAAATCACCTCAAGGGCGCTGTACATTCATCATCACCATGATGATGATGACATTCAATATTCTTAATTAATTCCAGTCCATATTTATCAACAACGGATCTGAGAACAACGATTATTCAGGTAACAATATTAAATCTATATGTAGGCGAAGTATTGGACTCCGATTCGTCTTGCAGCTACAAAGCGCTCGGATGGTTAAAATTTCACCTACGTACAAATTAAATTTAAACTATTTTACTTATAACGCGATACTATTGACATAATAATTTTACTGATAGCAGAGAGTCTAGAATCCAGGTCGTCTTGCAGCTACAGAGCACATGGACAATTGGAATGCCAGCGAATGCAACTAACTAACAAACCATCACGATAGGCAGAGAGGATAGAACGCCTGGCACACTAAAAACTAGCACCGATCATTTTTTTTAATGTTTTACTGTGTTTACAGAAAAACGTAACACTTCAGTTATCTATACAAAATGACCGCGCCATCGCGGTTGCGGAACACAGTTAGACAAGCCCGCACCAAGAGGGGCAGAAAATTAATGACGATTACGAGCCCAATCCAACACCGAACCCTTCTACTGCGGAGATACGAATAATGGGAGCCCCATTACGGGGGCTGTGATGAACAAGGGAAGGTACTGCTTACCTCCACTGAGAAAAATAATATGCGTAATTTAAATAGAAAGAACAACTTTACATCTCAACAGAGACGAGAAATTTGGAAGGGAATATGGATATCTAGGTGTTTACAGGGCTTATGACCTGTCATTGGCTAATACTACTTTTACCTACATGCGCGTGGTTCTGCTTAGAGCAGTCAGCCAGTCCACACCTGTCGCATCATGATCATACCATATCCGCTCCCTATGTGGAGCATATGGATTCCACAAACTGCCTCCAAGCCGAGCGATCAGCCGCCAGTTTCCGCGTATCCCCCCAGAACAATTTCCTAAAGTTCAGAAGTTCCTAAAAAATTGCGACAAGCATGATAGGAACACGCGAAATAAAAACAAATTTGCAGATACTATAAGCCGGCTGCAAAGGGTCAGTAAGTCGTTTAGAGGACAATGTACACGCATCAATCATAATGTTTAAAATTTTAAAAAATATGTTTAAAATACATTATACTTGAAGGCCTATTACCAGATAGGTGACTAGTTTGAAGATCCTAACCCTTGGACGTGTTAATTTATATTTGTACAGTTGGCTATATTATTTTTATTATAATTTGTGATATTATTTGTATATTGCAATCTTTTGTTTTTATTGACGTCAAAAAGTGATTTATTTCCTATTTTGAAAAATGTTAAAATAAATAAATAAACAGGTCCACGTCCCGCAGCTCCGACGCAAACTGCCGACAGATTGTCAACAGTAAATATGATAGGCGGCCAATCAACTCAGCCAACGACAGGTCCTAAACTAACTAACTAACTAACCATCACGCCATTTCCCCGAAGGGGTAGGCAGAGAGGATAGAACGCCACCCTACTCTGTCCTGGCATACTTCTCTTGCTTCCTCCACATTCATACATCTTCTCGTGCACGCACGTCGATTATTCCGACTTTTCACATGACCACTTTCAAGCACTTGTTTTACTTGATCATGCCATGTCTTTCTCGGCCTTCCTCGACTTCTACATCCAGGCACAGTCGCGTCATATATTTTTTTAGCCGTTCTTTCGTCATCCATTCGCTCTACATGACCGAACCAACGTAAAAGACCTTTCTTAATTTTGTCGATAATGGTTATCTCAGCCTTGCACTCTGCTCTAATTTCAACATTAGTGCACCTATCATACATAGTTTTACCACACATTCGCCTGAGAGATCGCATTTCAGGACAGGTCCTGGGCCCTGTAAATGTCTAGATAGCCGCATACCTTTCCGGAGCTTCTTGCCTCTCTTGAGATATCAATGATAATACTGCTTATTTATACTTTTTGATTTATTACAACTGTTTTTTTTTTAATATATTTTGATTGTTAGTAATCACTATCATATTTTATCTCAGTGTTCGCTGTAGGCACCCCACCCACCCCCGCTTGCAGGTACCCCACCCCCGCTTGCAGGTAGCTGGTAGCCATAGGAAACAGCCCCGTTTAAACTTTTGAGAGGAAATTAAAATTATCATCATCAGCCCGCGCAGAACTCGGATTTGAAGATTCGGAAGGTAAATAAATAAAGAAAATCTATTAAAAGGACCAGTGCTGCAATCACCAACGTATCTACGTGTAAACATATCGCTGCTGTAGAGCGCGCATGACGTCTTATGGTAAATTATCAGAGATATTAGTGATTGACGTCACGCACGCGTAAAAATTCGATCCTATGACAAATGTAAAAGTGCACTGAAAACGGATTATCTAGCGAGTCGGGGACCAGACCATTGTCATGGGTCGCTACTGAGTGAGTCGCCATCTTAAAACGAAAATATGTGAAATGTTAATAAATAAATCCTACTGAAAGAAATTGAAATGGCCTTTCTTTGAACAGCAATCTCTTTCCCTATTATACAATATTCTTAATAACCCAATTGCACCAAGATACCTAGCAGATAATTTTATTTACCTCTTTGAGCATGGACTATCACTACGCTCATCGAATGAAAAAACCCTCTGTACTCCTAGGCATCACACTTCCTTTCTTACGAAATCATTCACTGTCCATCACAGATGATAGTCGACGTGCTTAAAAACGTGCTTACTTACAGTATTGGCGAATTTTCCATATTTAAAGCGGTCGTTAATAATCCCGATCGATAACTTTTAACGGATGTTCCATTGTGATCGCGAAAACGTTAAACATCCATGTTGCTCGATCACAGATCACTAGCGACTCGGTAATAAGCGACGTGTGATAACGATTTCTTACCCATGGATGTTTAACGTTTTCGCGATCACAATGAACACGCGTTAAAAGTTATCGATCGGGATTATTAAACGAGCGCATACTAGTCGCGAGCCATTTCCCGAGATATATCTTATTCTCACATATATTCATTCAATCTTTATTATAATTTAGCCGGTTTTCGGCAAGCCAAATATTGAGAAAAGCAGTCGACATAATAAAAAATCCGACAAGCGGGTTGATTTTAACGTTTGACGTAAGGCCGCGTTATAGCGTGCATCGGCCCCGCTCGGCTCAGATCGGCTATGTTCGGCTATCGATACCACGGTATCGAACGAATGTCACTGTGATCGATCAAATCGTTAGGGCTAGCACGTGGTTAGCACGGTTTTAACTACGTCGATAGTTGGAACACAAAACAGTTTATTTTATAAAGGACTGAAGGAATACGAAAAATTGCCAGATGAAGTTAAATGTGCGAAGAGTTTAAATTTAATTTAAAAAATGTGTAAAATATATGTTTTAAATAAGTATAGTGTAGTGTAAAATCAAAATAAGTAGTTTACAGTCAAATGTTTAGAAATAATGATACTGTAATTACTAGCTGTATCAAACTGTTTTTTTTATAGCTAAATAAAAAAGATACAATACAATACAAATAATGTAATATTAATTTTTAAGCTTTATCTCCCTACCATTAAAAAATAACAAAAGTTTGTTGTAAGATATTGCTTAAAAGCGATAAGCCCGCCTTTGTACACTCGCTATGTAATTGTACATGAGGTTGCGGTGATATTGAACCACTTACGCATGCTTGCGTACATACTAGTACAAGTTATGAAAACAACGTGTTGTGGATATAATCAAACTTAAAGTTGTATTTTTTTTCTTATAGCATTTCAGTGAATGCAGAAAAAAAACACAGGCCCATCGGTGCAATCCGTTTTAAAATCCGAGAATTAATCAGCGAGATACGATGATTCATATTTTGGGTTTCGAAGGAAATCAATTTTTACAAAAACTAAACTTCAAATTATCTGATGTATAAACAATGACAAACGGATTGCACCGGTGATGATTTGTGATTCTTATTTTGTGCTACAAGCCTAAATCAAGTTTATAATTTATTAAATTTCATATCCATAAACCACATGTTGTAAAAATAATATGCATCACTTAAATAATATTTTTTAAACCAATAATATATGGGAGTATTGTATAACAAAGATACAAACGATGATAACATTTTTAACAACATTTTGAATGTATACAAATACTTGTAGACAAATTACTGGATTATACCCATGCTGGGCTGATATCAGATATTATTAATATCCAAACAGAGACAGAGAAACTCTGGAAACGAATGTGGATTGTCTAGGCGTTTACAGGGCTTATCACTTGTCATTGGCTGGGTTAAGTGGCCACTTGATGTACTACAACATTCCCCATTCCGCCTATCATCTGATAACCATATATGACAAATTTTAGAAAAACTACTATATATTTTGAACTCGCCTTAACAGAAAATTTCTATGCTGGTGACGATTTACTGGTTAAATATAAAGCAAACAAAAAATTGGAGAGACATCTTCAGGCGTCTTCTAGTAAGTAATTAAGTTCGCATGAGCCTTACCTACACTAATAAAGACGATTGCCAAAAAATGCTTAACCATCTTCTCAACAGAGGTCACCAGCTTAGAAAATTTCTGTAATGCGGAACGACGAAGACGAGTTCAATATAAATAGTAGTTTCAAAAATTTGTCATTTATTATATGGTTATCAGATGATGGGCGGAATGGGGAACGTTGTAGTACATCAACTGGCCACTTTAACCCAGCCAATGACAGGTCATAAGCCCTGTAAACGCCTAGATATAATCCACATTCGTTTCCAGAGTTTCTCTGTCTCTGTTGGGATATCAATAATATCTGATAATAATATACCTTAAAACACTAAAAAGGTTAGTAAAAACCTGAAAAGAACACAAATAAAACAATGGTATTAATAATGTTATTTGAAATGAAAAGTCACTCACCATTCCATTTTCCATACAGGCGTATTGTGGGAATGAGGTTTTTTCTGTGGCTGTAAATCACAAAATAAAATATTTAATAAATAAAAATATAGCGGCATTTCTTTGTAAAACTTAGTGGCACGTCATACAGGGTGACTTGAAACACGAGACGATTTTTAGTTTGTAATTTTTTTAATATTACGGTGATTCTGATTAGAAATAATGCGAAATTATCACACTGGAATATTATGTGGTTTATTCGTTATTCAGAATACTATAGTGTATTCTAGTACGATTGATAATTATTATTCAATAATAATAAATATCACAGTATTTAGCCGCAGATTGCTGTTTTTCTCCCAACTTATTTCATCTTATAACAGTGCCGAAATAAAATAAGCCGAAATAAAAAATACAGCCAAACTGCGGCTAAAAATCACCAAAAATAAAATAAGTTTGAGAAATACAGCTAAACTGCGGCTAAAAATCACTAAAAATAAAATAAGTTTGAGAAATACAGCCAAACTGCGGTTAAAAATCACTAAAACTAAAGTTGGAGAAATACAGCCAAACTGCGGCTAAAAATCACTAAAAATAAAATAAGTTTGAGAAATACAGTTAAACTGCGGTTAAAAATCACTAAAACTAAAGTTGGAGAAATACAGCCAAACTGCGGCTAAAAATCACTAAAAATAAAATACGTTTGAGAAATACATCCAAACTGCGGCTAAAAATCACTAAAACTAAATAAGTTGGAGAAGTACAGCTAAACTGCGGCTAAATATCACTAAAAATAATATTAGTTTGAGAAATACAGCCAAACTGCGGCTAAATATCACTAAAAATAATATTAGTTGGAGAAATACAGCCAAACTGAAGCTAAAAATCACTGAAAATAAAAATATTTGGAGAAATACAGCCAAAATGCGGTTAAAAACAACTAAAATGCGTCTCCTGAAAAGTACGATTTTGAAGACAACGTTTTCAGGTACAGATTTCGCGTACGATATTCAAGTTTCAAGTCACCCTGTACACATTATCAGTGGGCAAATTAAAAAGCAATAATATGAGATGAAATGGTAATTTAATGAGGTCTTCCCATCGGAATAAGATAACTCCTCGCTACCTCGATAACCTCTGAACGTCGCGCGTCGGTATCCAGTTGTCATAATATCACCAGTATTTATAATCAATTACTCGACTTATTTAGTCAACAAATCGTAAATTATACATCACAACAGCTTTCATTGGACGTGCGCCGATTTATAGTGAAAAATCACTTATTTCACTATTTTATATCACTTTATTTATCACTTTTTTCACCGTTTTTGTCACTTTTTCACTTTTAACTTTTTCACGCATGTTTTTGATTCGTCCAAGTTTATGTTAGAAACACTCACTTCGCAGTTATTCATATTAATTGAAAAAAAAATGCACTTAATAGTTTAGTAGTTTCTAAACATAAATTAAATTATTAAGTAAACGTGGCAATCAATTTAAAGTATTAAGGATTTATAAGTTGTTAAAAAGGCAGAGTTCAGAAAGAACTGGGAGTGCGACTTGGAGTAGCGGGCGCCGCATTCAACAGTATGAAAGCTGTTGGAGATAGGATATTTACTCGGTTAAAACAAAATGCCGCCTTTATAACTCCTGCATCACACCTGTTCTCCTCTAAGGCTGCGAATCGTGGCACCTAACCAGGGCCCAAGACAGCAGACTTCTGAGTTTTGAGAATAGGTGTCTTAGAAGAATTTTAGGTGTGCGGTGGTTTGACTTTGTAAGGAACACAGAGGTGAGGCAACGGACACAGTAACCCTCGGTATCTACTGTCATACGGCGAAGGCGTTTCGGCTGGCTAGGCCATATACTACGTATGCCTCCCGAGAGCCGCCACCATGCTTGCCTATTTTACAAGGCATCAGGTTCTCGGCGTCCTGGTCGTCCACTGTTGACAATTCGTCGGCAGTTTGCGTCAGAGCTGCGGGACGTGGACTTGACTTGGGAGGATGCACGGGAGCTGGCGGCCGATCGCTTGGCCTGAAGGCAGTTTGCGGGTTCCATATGCTCCACATAGGGAGCGGATATGGTATAATGAATGAAAATAATGAAGTTGTTTAAATAAATAAATAAAAATCGTACAACTATCTAGGTAGGAAAACTGCAAACTGTCGCTACAAAACACTGTAAATATTGATATTTGAATAGTCGTAATGCATTTAGCAGGATTTTGAATGCAAGTATCTTCTTGAAATAAGTTCATACTTATTTATGTAATTTTGTTATTTTAAACATTACCTATGGTTTAAGTGTCTTTGTGCAATTTAAAAAAAAAACATGCTGTGTGATTCTGTAATTTGATGTACATACAATTATAGGTATGTAATAGCTGATGTTACAATTTAATGTAAAAGATTGTAACATCGCCTCAAGCGCGCTGTACAGAAAGAGGCAAGATCTCAACTCGTCCTGCAGCTACCAAGCGCATAGACGGCTGGGGAATTCTAGCCCCTGATTAGAAATATAAACAGAGTTTAATTATAAGTTAGAAAATTATACAAAATTCCGAACTATACTAAGCAATAATAAGTGGGTAAACGTGTTTTTGTAACTGATTTTCACTAAGTAGGAGGCTAGGCAACAATCCATCTTGCAGCTTCAAAGCGCATGGATGATTGAGGATCTAGCCCCCTTTATACTACGAATCTACACTGTGTGGTATTTAAAATACGTTTTTTTGGATTACCAATAAAAAATAAATAAATACTTAAGTGTTTTGCATAAGATTGATCATGTTGCCTTGACGTAACAAATTATCAAGATTCGCAGCGCGTATGAATGCAGTGCCCTATGCACCATTGAATGCGGACAAGAAACAATCTTTCTCTTTTGCCACGTGCACACTGTATGACTTTCATAGTATACCCACAAACTGGCTATGCCTTGGTGGGATTTTTGTTTATATATTTTTTTTATGTATATGTGTTTTTAATGTATATTATGTAAACTAAAATTTTTCTTTTGAAAATATTTTTTTTAAAAAAAATAGTAGCTAGCAGTAGTTTTCAGTACAGATTATTTTAGAGCAAAGATTGTCCAATGCGCCTGAATATTGGCCGTGTAAACTGGGCCTCGTCGGGACGTAAATTCGTAATGCGACATTATCGCGGCCCAGCGGAGCGGTTCGCGACGTCAGAACAGGGAGTCATGGCTGCCTAGCGCCTGGGCAAACTTGCCGCCGGGAAAAGTTTCAGAGACGCTGGCTTGCAAGTTGCAAGGTTGAGAAGCGTAGCGAAATAGGGGTGCGGTATTAGGCAAGTGATACTTCGGGCAAGTATTCACTAGAAGGGGCGCTTCCATACAAATTTTCTAAAAATACCCCCTAAATAATTAGGTTCTTTCCGATTTTTTATTTTTTATTTTAAAAAAATATTGAAAAATTACAATATCAAGGGAATTTTTTTTAAATTTTTACCATGTCAAATGAATTTTTCAGCGTGGTTTGAAATAGCGCTTTTTCAAATCGCTCGCAAAATCCTCGATTTAGCGCGCATGCGGTGTGACGTCACAGCAATATAGGCGCTCACTACGGAATAAATTCCACGCATTCCACGGTGGACGGGTATGACGTCATTAGCCAATAACGGGCGTTAAAAGTCACTCGTAATTTCGTGTTTTTAAAACATAAATTTATAAATGAAAACATAATTTTTGATCATTGTGTTTTATATCGTTGGAATTGTAAAAATATACTTTAAATATTTATAGCGTTTTCAAGGATATTCATGCTATCGGGAAGGACCCTATTGTCCCACATATAGACTACTGCTCATCTATATTACCTTAGTAATGAAGGAGAGCTAAAAAATTTACAAATTCTGCAAAACAAAGCAATGCGAATCATATTGAAGTGCAGTAGAAGAACAAACATTAAAAAAATGATTAAACTCTTGAATATTATGTCAGTAGACCAAAAGAAATATAATTTTGCTAATGAAATTAACAAAATTGTTAAAGGGATAATTCCAAGATATTTGCAAAACAAATTGAAAAAACAATGACTTTTTTCATAAATATGCAACAAGAGGTTAAAAAAATATAAGATTAGAAAAGAAAATAAAAACTATGTCACAGAATTGTCTCATGTACAAGGGCATTAAAATGTATGAGGAGATGCCAGAAGAAATAAAAAATGAACAAAATTTAAAGTTATTTAGGGCTAAGTGTGTAAAAAATACACGTGTGAGAAATATTAGTGTAGATAAGAATAGTTAGGAAAAAATCAATTAAGTGTTATGTTATAATATTAGTCTATGTAAAATTACATAGTACTAAATAAATATAATAATAAAAAAAAAATATACGCTTTCTAGGGTTAATTTCATAACGCCACTTATTATCAAATTCCACCGCTAATACACGAAACGCGTGACGTAGATGTCTAGTGATGACGTAGATGCCTATTGATGACGTAGTAAGTGACGTAGCGGGTAACTAGACACCTCAAACACTGTATTATTTTTCAAGTATGGAAAGTCACTTGTCTGAAATTCTTGTTCGAAGAGTAGGTAATACTCAATCTACCCACTTGACAATCGTATAGCCTACTCTTTCTACGCTATACTATTATAAATACGACAGAAAAGAGATAAACGATTTCTCTGAACACCGTTGTTAGTTACGAAACGTAAATCAACAAAAAATAATTCAATCGAAGAAGTAAAGTATCGATACCTTAATATGCAAATTGTGTAACTCCAAAATGGTTACTTTACAGGGCGGGCAAAAAACGAAATTGTGGAATTGCCAAATTTGAAGCGTTGCCAATACTAACAAGGCAGTTACCCATTTTATTTGATGAGGTTTTTAGGGAATTTGTAATAATGTCAGACTCGCCCAATTTACCAAGCACGCGTATTGGAATACAGACAAAGAAATGCCATCATAAAGTCATTTTGTCAAAAAATGGAATTTGCATATTAAGGTATCGATACCCGCCGGTTGCGGGCCCCTGTAAAGTAACCGATACATCGCGGACGAGTGAACCATAATAATTAAGTACATTTGACAAATCCGCATTAAAAGGGGATCAGCGGTTCATTTTTATCCTGTACTTAATAATCAACTGGGGAGAATACAATATATCGGTCCGGCAACCCTTTTTCAATTTATATTGTATGTATATCGCCCCATGAATACTATACTGCACTAGCGCCCACTGTGCAGTTTGCAAACTGTCCCGTATAAAGCGAAAACTGTATTTATTTAAGTATATTTACGGAAAAAATCCATTTTAAATACATAGATAAGCATAGAATGTTTAAATCTTGATATACTTATACCGAACAAGTCTAGATCCCGTCTTGAGTTTACAATACGACACAATCGAGACAATGGAGCATGAAAACCGTAGTTAGTTTTGTGGTGACTAAGGAACAGCACGTCATTTTTTCTCAACCTACGGACTGGAATACAGAAAGTCACTTGAGTCTGTAAAGATGGTGCATCTATCATGCCATTTAGCAATTCAAATATGAAAATGGAATGAATGTTAGATCTACGCTTTTGAAGACTAGAGATTCTCAACATTGACTCCATATCTTCATAGGTGTAATCATCTCTCCCCAAGTCATATTACACATTCGAGTACAAATATGATGTAGATTCGCCAGTTTTCGGGTTGTACTACGAGCTTTGTTACCCCATGTATAAGTTACGCGTGTTAGATTGCACCCTAGCCATAGCTTGTGGGGTTATTTTGACAAAGCGAAGCGCGTAATTTTCCTGTAGCTTTGTGCCTCCCTTATTTTGCCGCTATCGGGACGTGTGAACTAGTCCTTATGCATCTAACCGAGTGGGGAGTGGGTTATATGAAATCCAACCACTTGACAATCACAAGCCTACTCGTGTCGCGTATTACTATCAATACACTAATAGTTTTACTAAAAAAATATCATCATCATATTTTGTCTTAGCTGTCTAAGCTTCACCAATTTAATGTTGTCACTTATTTTTACTGCTTATTATCCCTTTTACTATACTTCACTATGTATTTTAAATAGGATTTTCCGTAAATAAAATAAATAAATCTAATCTGAGTTTGAAATTTTTTTTCTTCTCGTAAGTACCGCAGATTAAGTAAAATTGCACAAAATTTGATTAAAATTCTTTTTTTGCTATTGTTTTCTTTATAGATAGTACAAATTTGACTAAATAAATTATATTTGATAACAATGTCATTGGATTTGAATGTATTTTCTAAAATTTTGTAAAAAAATAATTGTAACATATTGTGAAAGGCACTACTGCTTCTACTACTTTACCTTATCCACACCCAATGGTGCATAGGGCACTGCATTGGTACACCAAAAAAAAAAAGCGCAATATTAGCCGTCTACTTGAAGGAAATATTATAATAATTTGTAATTTTTTTTTTATAAAATCAACTTCTTACTCAATTTTCTCGAAAACTATGGGTCAAATAAAAAAAATCTTATTCTACAAAATCGACTTGAAATATGACGTAGATTAACTGGTTTACCGCTTGTGCATCGAGTCTAGCAACACGGTGTATGTATGTTAGGGTGTCCCTTATAAGACCAAACATTTTTTTTTTCGATTTTGAAAACGCATACCCTGCATCTTTTTTGCAATTACTATGGCCTATTCAGATACGAAATTTCATATGTGTACAATGATTTTAACTCGTGCCGACGAGGCCTCAAAGTTTTTCAAAATTAGAGAAATTCCCTTCATGTTGTATGAACATGTTCCGATGCAAGTCGGCACGGGTTACTGTACTCCAAATGAACTGAAATTTTCTGAACAAGTGCTATATAGCAAAACAAAAGAAAGTGGGCCCTATGCATTAAATAATAATCAAGTTGAAAAATAAGGGACACCCTAGTAGGGTGAAAACAAAATATAGTATGGGACCAAAAAAAAAATTTTTTTTTTCGATTTTGAAAACGCATACCCTCTATCTTTTTTACAATTACTATGGCCTATTTAGATACGAAATTTCATATGTGTACAATGATTTTAACTCGTGCCGACAAGGCCTCAAAGTTTTTCAATTTTTAAAAATAATACTCAAGTTGAACACAAACAATTATATCGGCGCGCGTCGCTCCTCCCCCACTAAATTTAAGATACAATAGCGTAGATAGCTCAAAATCAAAAGGCAACAAGTGATATTTAGAGATTTTTAATTGATTTAAGTACGCCTTTTGTAGGTGCAAGACGTGGTACTATCAGTTCATTCTCGACTAATTAGAACTTACAGTACAATAGGTGTACCGTTTGGCACATACGCCACTTTGGCTCGGAGCGGTTGGCATGTGATTTACCACCAGATGCACCCCTGTATTCGCGTCACACGGTCGAGTGGACGCGCTGAATCAGACAGGGGTGGCGGCGACGCGGGCGCTTGATCCATTATAAAAACTGTCCTGACGAAGAGACGTTAGCTGTCGGATTTGATTACTCAACTTCTGACAGCGTTTGATAGACACAAATAAATAAATAAACGGAGATACTGAGGGGGGCGACTTAAGAGGAGTGGGGGGGGATATGCAAATATATATAATATTATATCCCCCCCCCTCACTAAACCGCATAGAGTAGATGAAACAGTAGAATATTTTTCCTCTATGTACAGCTGAAAGAGTCTCCCAGGACTCTAACAGCTGTAGGTGGATGGTGGGTTTGTTATCCCCCCTCAGATACGAATGTTATTTGTAAACGGTGATGCAAAAGGGCCTACGGGTGCATAGGGCACTGCATTGGCACACCGAGAGTGCAGTGTATCTTGGTAATTTATTACATACGACTTCAAGATGATCAGTCTTACGCTTCAGCCCCAGTCCAAGGTATCACATATGAACATATTTTACAGGCCGGTACCAGAGAAAACATTACTTTTGATTTTTGTGATGTCAATAGGAATCGAACCTTGAACTTTCGTGCTGTAAGTACACCACGGGGCCGCCAATGCAATCCAACATTGTATTATTTTTTTTAGTAAAAGAAAATTTAATTTATTTCACCTATTTTGATAGGTGATGTTTTTATTAATCATTATTATTCATAACTCGTAGAAAGTTTGAATTCGACCAATCGTTGAAGTCTTTTTGATACATTATTTCATTTATGATTTATCTCTGCGGGAGTGAAGCTTTTTCCAAGCACGGGAATGTGGATAATAAGGCGTTTACAGGGCTTATGATTTGTGATATGTCTACGGCAATCGTCCGTCTTCGGAAGACGATGAAGGCAGGGGAGACTGTGAAGTCCTATACGAGACCTGCACAGTCGACCACACCTCCAGGTTGTGGGGGGATCCAGTTGGTAGCTGATTCGCGAAAGCCATTTTTTAAATATCTGGCTACATCATTTTAACTATATTTATTTATTCATAAAATAAATATTTAATTTAAATATTTTGAAAAGTAAAAAATAGCAGCTAAAGAATTAGCGAATCACACAATAATAAACAAAATAATATAAGTATGTATAAACAATCTTACTTTGATTATTTTAAATTAATCAAGCATTAGGGATACTATAATTTTATTTAAGTAAATGCTTTAATAAGTACCTACCTACCGCAGATTAAGTAAAATTACACAAATTCATATTAAAATACTGTTTTTGATTTTGTTTAATATCTGGATAGTATTCATTTGACTAAATATATGATATTTGATAACAATTCGCAAAAAAAATATCTTCGTGCTCAATTTTCTCAAAAACTATGGGTCAAAAAAAATTTAAAAAAATTACAAAATATTCTCCAAATATTATGTTTCCCGCTTGTACATCGAGTTTTGTTACACCATGTATAACACCGCACAATTATGCCCACTTTTTATGAGACAGTTTCTTGTTCAGAAAACTGTGCAGTCTGTCAAACTTCTGTCAAAAGACACGCTAAATATGTGTATTTTTGAAACGCGATTGTATGTTATTATCGTATGTTTGCTCTCAGGAAATTGTATATTTAGCTAATAATGTAAATATGTTATTGTTTTTTTTACGTATTTAAAAGCATACAATAAACCAATGTCTATTTAAACGTTTACATAAAAAAACATTGACTGTCATGTCAGTGGGCTTTAGAAATCCATTTTTTAAATATCTGGCTACATCACATTAACAATATTTATTTATTCATAAAATATTTTTTTAATAAATAAGCGAATCACACAATATTAAACAAAATAATATGTATAAAGAATCTTACTTTGAATATTTTAAGTGAATCAAGCATTAGGGATACTATAATTTTATTAATACCACTTTTTTCAGTGTGAGATCTCTTAATATATTACAATTCAATTACAGTGACGTCACGAAACCACTTTCATCACGTGGCCGGGTCGTAATGCCCGCCGTGGCACAATAAGCCCCGCATTTACACGTTGCCAAAGTGCCGCACTCAGTCGCATCAGAATAATTATCGCCATTAGGGGCGGTCGTCCATCGCGGCTAACTCGATTTCTGGGACGATCTAAGGAGACACGCAGAATGGTTCCGAGAGAAAAACAAACAAATAAAAGTAGCATTACGTCACCAATAGGCGCCTACGTCATCACTAGACATTTACGTCGAACGTTTCGCGTATCGGCCTAAGCGCTGGAGTCTTTAGACGGTGGAATATGATAATAAATGGTGTTATGAAGTTGGGAAGTATGTTTACAAGAGACGGAAATGTGGATAAGGACATTGAGTGAAGGGTTAGTGCCGGAAACCGAGTTAATGGTGCCTTGAAATCGATAGTGGCAAATAAGAACTTATCGAAAGAAGCAAAATTGGCAGTTCTGGTACCAACCCTTATGTATGGTAGTGAAGCGTGGTGTTGGAAAAAGAAGGATGAAAGTAGACTGAATGCTGTTGAAATGTCATCTCTCTGTGTGGTCAGACTATGTATGATAGGTGTACAAATGTCGAAATTAGAGCAGAGTGCAAGGCTGAGATAAGCACTTATCGACAAAATTAAGAAAGGGCTTTTACGATGGTTTGGTCATGTGGAGCGAATGAGTGATGAAAGAACGGCTAAAAGAGGTTTAAATGCAAGTGTGCCTGGATGTAGAGGCCGAGAAAGGCATGGCATTACCAAGTACGACAAGTACTTGAAAGTGGACATGTGAAAAGTCGTAATAATCGGCGTATGTGCATGAGAAGATGTATGAATGTAGAGGAAGCAAAGGAAGTCTGTTAGGACAGAGTGGTTTGGCGTTCTATCCTCTCTGCCTACCCCTACGGGGAAATCGCGTGATGGTTAGTTAGTTAGTTATGAAGTTAACCCTAGGAAGGGTATATTTTTTGGAAAATTTGTATGGAAACGCCCGCCCCTTATAGTGAATTCCTGTTCGGAGGATTTGATGATAAATGAATGTGTTTTTATTGAGAGATAGCTGTTTAGACCGGCAAGGGTGTTGTAAAAATCGTCAAAAATTGATTTAAAATCGTATTTGATTTTATCCATAATTTAGTGATCTCCCAAAGACAGATTCCACCACCATCAAGAGAGTATTTGTTATGCAAAATAATCTACGTTAGCCACATGACTTTAAATTTAACATTTAAGTAATTTGGCGTGGCAAAACACTGTAAGTGTATTAAGTAATATTTTAGCTACAAAAATAAAGAAGCAAGTAATTACAGGTTACTCTAATCACCCATACAATGTCTTAATTAAGCAAAAAGGCCTGTTGCGTAATTCATGAAAAAAATAATGACAGTAAGCGAGATATAACCGTTCAAACATTTGCTATTTTTGCCTCACCACTTCCATATTGCGGACGAGGGAAATGGTACATAAGGCACTGATACTACTACTTTCCCTTATCCGCATCCCTTGCCGGTCTCCATACGGGTGGGGTGGTAGTAATTTACTAATTAATAATGATCGGGGTAGAAACTAACGTTTCCCTACCACTGTTAATTTGGTCCGACTCCGGTTGGTTTGGGTGATGGAAACAATGACAATTATAATACATAAACTGAGACAGTGGTAGGGGCAATGAAAGCATTTGTTCGCGTAAATAACGCAAATTCATCCGTATTTTTATCACACTGACAATCTTAAAATCGCGGTTTAGCTTGTCGAAAAAATCGGTCGAGTTGTGCTGGACTGAATTGTGCTGGAAAAAGGACTCAATGGGTATGGCTTTTTTTCGCTAATCCACACTTAATGGTGCATAGGGCACTGCATTGGTACACCAAGTGCAGTGTGTCTTGATCCCAGTTATCATTTTTTTTCTCTATTTAGTCTCTTTTAAAAAGCCAGTTAGGTATTATCGACTGTCTCAGAATGTGCTCAGTCACATGGCACATATTTGATCTTCATCGACGGTATGCAATAAAATCAATGAGGAAATCCACTGCTACCCGGAATTGAATTTTAAAAATGCTTTCGTGTAGACGCGAATATTTAAAAATTTTGAAGTGGGATGAAATATCCCAAAAACGCACGCAAAAATTTATAAAAAAATGTTGAAAATGCATTCATTTCAAAATCTTAAACAATGACGTCACTCCTTGTATCTAAGTGTAGTGTTTCCGGTTTCCGTTTTTAAACCCCCGTAGCCGCGTTCCATGGCATTTTAATATGGAATACAATCTACATACAAGCTTCTATTGCAAAAAAGATGGCCGCCATTCAGTCTCTACCTAGAACAGCTGTTAACAGTATATGACAGTTGAGTCGACGGTATATTTTATCTGTGCTTCCCGCGTCAGTTTGCATAGATTTTTGACAGTTTTGTTACTGGCTGGAGAAATACCGTGGCCTTAAACAACCCGTTTTATGACGTCACTCCTGCAAAAATGACGCAGTTAGTACATAGTTGGTATTTAGCGCGGTATTTGAAATGTGCAACTTTAAAAAATCGTATCTTCATCAATAACTTATAAAAAAAATATTAAATAAATTTTTTTTTGTTTAGTTAAATGGTAAGTTTATAGAAAAAAATTACTTTAGAAAACAGTGGATTCCCTCATTGTATAAAAAAACACGCAACAAGCATTGAGTCACGTCTTTCACACGGTAATTTATAACTATTATTCAGACAAATGAATAAATAATTATTTACGTTATAATATGATTTCATAGTAATCTCCTACTGGGTACAATTTACAATTACCTCAACATGGCATAGCAAAGTAGAAAAATTACAGTTATGCGCTTATAAAGCTATTTTAAGATTTAATTACGCACTCTAATTAATAGATATTTTTAACTGTGCAACAAAACTCGACGTACAAGCGGGAAACCAGTGAATCTACTTCATATTATATTTGGAGTCGATTTTGTGGATTTTTTAATTTTATTTGACCCATAGTTTTTAAGAAAATTGAGCAACAAGTTAATTTTTTCGATAAATTCTAGCAAATTATTTTTAAATATCATTTATTTAATACTAAAGAAAACAAAATGAAATATCGCATTTTAATAAGAATTTGTGTAATTTTACTTGATATGCCATACTTAATCTGGAAGCTTTTATGAGAAGAAAAAATATATTTTAAGCTCAAATGTAGTACAACCCGAAAACTGATGAATCTACATCATATTTGGAGTCGAATGTGTAATACGACTTTTCAACGTAGGTTTGAAAAATTATTTTTTTCTTCTCATAAAAGTTTTCAGAAGTACTGCAGATTAAGTAAAATTGCATGAAATCTTATTAAAATGCGTTGTTTTATTTTGTGTTCTTACGAATAGTATTAATTTGACTAAATAAATTATATTTGATAACAATCTGCAAAAGTTTAAACAAAATCAACTTCTTATTCAATTTTCTCAAAAACTATTCGTCGAATAAAAAAAAATTATTCTACATAATCGACTCCGAAAATTATGTTGATTCACTGGTATTCCGCTTGTACATCGAGTTTTCAAAAGATTTTAAATTAAATTTTTGCAAATTTTTATCAAATATCATTTATTTGGTCAAATTAATATTATTCATTATTAAAACAAAGTAAAAAACCGCATTTTAAATATGCCAAATATGATGTAACTAACTAACCATCGCGCTATTTCCCCGTAAGGGTAAGAGGATAGAACGCCATACCACTCTGTCCTGACAGACTTCCTTTGCCTTCCTCTACATTCATACATCTTCTCATGCACATACGCCGGTTATTCCGACTTTTCACATGTCCACTTTCAAGTACTTGTCGTACTTGGTCATGCCATGCCTTTCTCGGCCTTCCGCGGCTTCTACATCCAGGCACACTTGCATTTATATTTATTTTAGCCGTTCTTTCATCACCCATTCGCTCCACATGACCGAACCATCGCAAAAGGGCTTTCTTGATTTTGTGGATAATGCTTATCTCAGCCTTGCACTCTGCTCTAATTTCGACATTGTACACCTATCATACATAGTCTTACCACACTGAGAGATGACATTTCAACAGCATTCAGTCTACTTTCATCCTCCCTTTTCCAACACCATAGATGTAGATTAAATATGATGTAGATTCCAAAATTTATCAAAATATCTAAAGTCAAGTTAAAGCTAGATATTTTAGTCGCTCCGAAAATACGCAAAACGTTAAATAACTAAAGAGTTTGTAGGTAAACCTTTTAACTAAGGTTCAGCTGGCCGCCAATCTTTTAATCTTTCAGTTTGGACTTAAAAGGCTTTTAAAAACTGTACTCTGTTGGTTCAAAAGTTATCAGACAAAATGGGAGCAAGAACGTCCCACAAATGAATCATGAGATCGTCCCTGAAAATCTTGGAGCAGTAAACATTTATTTGG
The DNA here is from genome assembly GCA_022494985.1 of Micrasema minimum. Lineage (NCBI taxonomy): Eukaryota > Metazoa > Arthropoda > Insecta > Trichoptera > Brachycentridae > Micrasema > Micrasema minimum. Next base: position 79,414 of record JAGVSP010000310.1, read on the forward strand.
CGCGTTTGGCTACCGTGCATGAGGTCGCGGGTTCGACTCCCGCAGGGGGGGTCAAAATGAAATATTTATTTACATGTGATCTTAATGTTAATATTTCATGTGCGATACCTTGGACTGGCGCTGAAGCGTAAGACTGATCATCTTGCCCTCATGTAACAAATTATCAAGATTCACTGCACTTGCTGTACCATTGCAGTGTCCTATACACCATCGGGTGCGGATAAGAGAAGTATTTTTTTAAATAAATTATTTTCATATAAGTACTCAAAAAAAATTATTGACAATTTTTTTTTCCCATTAAGAGCATACTCCACCACGTACAAGGCATCAGGTTCTCGGCGTCCTGGCCGTCCACTGTTCCGAGAATTCGTCGGCAGTTTGCGTCAGAGCTGCGGGACGTGGACATGACTTGGGAGGATGCACGGGAGCTGGCGGCCGATCGCTTGGCCTGGAGGCAGTTTGTGGATTCCATATGCTCCACATAGGGAGCGGATATGGTACAATGAATGAATAAATGAACTTCCCCTTTAACAAGTTTAGAAAATAGCCTATTTATGTAAAATAAACATCATTGGTTGACCAGTGTAATATTTACTTGTATACAGCGCGGATAAATTATATAGCGCCGTTTGCGTATAAAATTACCGTAAGGTTCACAGACACACCATTAGCTCAAGCACAGATAACTTTCGACGTAGTTAAAAGCGTGCTAATCACGTGCTAACGCTAACGATTTGAGCGATCACAATGACATACCGTTCAATACCGCGATCGCTGAGCCGAGCATTGACGATCTGACCGAGCGGAGCCGATCTACGCTATATCGCGGCCTTACGTCAAACGTCAAATCATCGCGCTTGTCGGATTTTTTATTATGTCGACTGCTTTTCTCAATATTTGGCTTGCCGAAAACCGGCTAAATTATAATAAAGATTGAATGAATATATGTGCGAATAAGATATATCTCGGGAAATGGCTCGCGACTAGTACGCGCTCGTTTAATAATCCCGATCGATAACTTTTAACGCGTGTTCCATTGTGATCGCGAAAACGTTAAACATCCATGGGTAAGAAATCGTTATCACGTCGCTTATTACCGAGTCGGTACTGATCTGTGATCGAGCAACATGACGCGTGGTGCTTATTACACTACCTTGTACATAATATATAATACAACAAACGTTCCTATTCCGTACAAGAATATGATCACCCAATAGGGTCTGTAAACCGGTTTGGCATATGTACGATCTTGGTGAAACCCAAATCAGCGAGTAAAAAACGCGTCCCTAGAGAAATGACCCGAAATATATTATGTACCACTTTCCATTCAAATTCACACGCCATCAAAATAGTAAATAATGATGTTAGTTTAATTATTTTATTATTATTAAGTATGAAAGGTCTTTTACGATGGTACGGTCATGTAGAGCGAATGGATGACTAAAAAACGGCTAAAAAAATATATGATGCGACTGTGCCTGGATGTGGAAGTCGAGGAAGGCCGAGAAAGACGTGGCATGATCAAGTAAAAACAAGTGCTTGAAAGTGGGCATGTAAGAAGTCGGAATAATCGGCGCGCCTGCATGAGAAGATGTACGAATGTGGAGGAAGCAAGAAAAGATGCCAGGACAGAGTGGTGTGGCGTTCTATCCTCTCTGCCTACCACTTCGGAGAAATGGCGTGATGGTAAGTTAGTTAGTTTTAATGTAGTATTAACATCTAGTATGGTTGTTATTTATATATATTTTCATGTCACGTGACTCGCGGGCCGCTTCCCATACAAACGTACTCCTCGATTTTCTCCCTGGAATTAAACGTCAGAGCAATGATTTTTTCACACATTTTAGAAATCGATCAGATGATGTGTGTTTGCATCGTCTTTTTTTAAAAATATTTTATTCGTTAAAGGAGATAAATAATTATTTAAAAAATAAGACAATACAAACGCGCATCTGGTCGATGTCTAAAATGTGTGAAAAAATCATTGCTCTAATGTTAAATTCCAGGGAGAATATCGAGGAATACGTTTGTATGGGAAAGCGGCCGCGAGTCAAGTGGTCTTAATACACTGCTTAGTTTGAAATGTCATATTATTGTAAATGAATACCTCAGCACGGATTTAGCCCAGCGAGGTGTTCATTAAGAAAAAATTATACATATTTACTTAAGTATAATATATTGCAAAAAAGAGATAAAAAAAATTCAATAAAAATTATAATTTTTTTATTTTGGTATTTGTAGCCTCGCGGTGCATTGGTAGCGCGATGGGCTACCATGCGTAAAGTCGCGAGTTCGATTCTCATTCTGCTATAAATTTTAATTAATACTAGATCATGCCATGTCTAAAAATTAAGGATGAAAAAATGGAATGCCTTCGGATTGAACACGAATCTAGATAATGCGTGTTGCATCAGACGCGGACGTAACCAGAGACCGGACAGATGCACAATGCATACTGCACGGGTGCAGAGTGCAGCAGGAAGCGAGCGTTGCGGCGCGTGCTGTCATGGAAACACTCCAATTGTAATTAAATTTCTCATTTTTTACGTAATAACCGTTTAATTTTTACGTGCGATAATATGTATTATAATCCACGCAAATTTTTCTTATTCTCTTCGCCAACAAATGGCTTTCGACGTTTCTCGCGTTTTGGGGCAATCGACTTGTCTCTACGTAAATGTTCATTAGGGTGGCCCAAAAATGTTAAATTTCCCCTACACCTCAGGGCACCCGCTAAGTTTTTTACTTTGGTTGATAGTAGTAAAGTGCTAAAATTTCAATGTCCTAGGTGGAATAAAAGGCGATGCTCAAAACGTCTCCAAGGTTTTAAAATGTTTGTAATTTTCCCATATAAAAAAAGAAGATTTTTTGTGAAAGAAATACCAAGAAAAATGTGTTAGAGTTGAAAAAATTAGAACTATCAATGGTTGTTTGTGAGGAGTGCTTTTATTCAAGTGATTATTTTGGACTTTTTGTGAAAATATGGCTTTGTCATCTACTATAACACGTCAAGCGGACTCTATATTCTTGATAGGTGTCAAATATTCAGAACCAATATCTAGATTTAATTAGTTACCATTCATCATCAATATTTATTTATTTATTTAAAACTTCATGTACAATTACATAGCAAAAGTACAAGGGCGGGCTTATATTATACTATGAAATAAACTAATTTACTACTTCCCAGGTAGTTGTACTTAATTTAGAACAACCCTCGAAATGCCAGATTTTTTCAATTTTCTTCTTAATATTACATACCTTTGAGCACTGTCTTCCAATTGGAATATTTTCCTCAAACTTTACCTGAATACTTGTTTTACCACTAATACAAAAATTAGTGGGTGCCCAGACATGTAAACTAGTTTCGATTTTTTAAATATATAATATAGGCCACACTAATGTTCATGTTTGAATTTAATTTCGCTTGCAATATTTTATTTAATGTTATTTTATTTATAAACAACATTTTGAGTGTGTCCAAATACTTGCAGACAAAATCTGGATTTCACCCATTATGGGCTAACATTACAATTTGACATCTCAACAGAAACGAGAGGTTTTCTTTCGTTCAAAACTTCTCATTATTTATTTAATTTATTTATTTACGGAACATAAAGTCCTATGAATGAAGGACTATGAAGTCCTTGCTCAGGAGGTAAATAAAATTATCTGCTAGGGAATTTATACACGGTGTAACAAAACTCGATGTACAAGCGGGAAACCAGAAAATCTACATCGTATTTGGAGTCGATTTTGAAGAATTTCTTATTTTATTTGACCCATAGTTTTCGAGAAAATTGAATACGAAGTTCGATGATAAATTTTGGCAAATTGTTATCAAATATAATTTATTTAGTCAAATTAAAACTTGGTATCTACTATCATCCGGCGAAGGCGTTTCGGCTGGCTAGGCTATACATTAGGGTGTCCCTTATTTTTCAACTTGAGTATTATTTAAAAAAAAATGAAAAACTTTGAAGCTTTGTCGGCACGAGTCAAAATCATTGTACACAAATGAAATTTCGTATCTTAATAGGCCATAGTAATTGTAAAAAAGATAGAGGGTATGCGTTTTCAAAATCGAAAAAAAAAATTTTTTGGTTCCATACTATATTTTATTTTCACCCTACTGGGTGTCCCTTATTTTTCAACTTTATTATTATTTAATGCTAAGGGCCCACTTTCTTTTATTTTGCTATATAGCACTTGTTCAGAAAATTTCAGTTCATTTGGAGTACAGTAACCCGTGCCGAATTGCATCGGAACATGTTCATACAACATGAAGGGAATTTCTCTAATTTTGAAAAACTTTGAGGCCTCGTCGGCACGAGTTAAAATCCATTGTACACATATGAAATTTCGTATCTAAATAGGCCACAGTAATTGCAAAAAAGATAGAGGGTATGCGTTTTCAAAATCGAAAAACTTTTTTTGGTCATATAAGGGACACCCTACTATACATATATTACGGAAAAGGGTAATTTATTTGCGTGCAATAGGCGGTCCAGCGGAGGAAAGTGCATCTGTCAAGAGAAATTTAAATATATGCAGCTTTATGGAGGGAAATTGACGGTTTAAATTCGGTACTTAGACCAAACTGTGTAACGTCACGAGAATCGCTTATCAGCGGTAATATTATTGCGTCATAAAGAGGTGTTACTTTAAAATGAGGGAATCCACTGTTTTCTAAAGTATTTTTTTTCTATAAACGTACTATTTAACTAAGCAAAAAAAATATATTTAATATTTCTTTATAAGTTATTGATGAAGATACTATTTTTTTTAAAGTAGCACTCTTCAAATACCGCGCCAAATACTACTATGTACCAAGTGCGTCATTTTTGCAGGAGTGACGTCATAAAAAACGGGCGGCTAACGGCATGGCACGGCTAACACATTTCTCCAGCCAATAACAAAACTGTCAAAAATCTATGCAAACGATTTCTCCAGCCAACTGTCAACAGCTGTTCTAGGGAGAGTGAATGGCGGCCATCTTTAAAAACGGAAACGGAAAACACTACACTTTACAGATACAAGGAGTGACGTCATTGTTTAAGATTTTGAAATTAATGCTATTTTCAACATTTTTTATTTATTTTTGGGTAAATTATTGAGATATTTAATCCGACCTCAAAATTTTTAAATATTCGCGTCTACACGAAAGCATTTTTAAAATTCAATTCCGGGTGGCAGTGGAAGGTACATAAACACACCACATTTTACATCACACATACTTCACCCTGAAGATGGCGCCTGCAACGGTGGCCGAAACGTCGGAGGACAAAAAACATAACACGGATATCTTATGTTAAATTCAAAAAACGATTTTTTTGGTTCTACGTGATTTTATTATCAAGTTAGTGACAATTGTTTCGCCTTGTAAGGGCATTATCAAACTGTCTGATAGTTAGATAATGCCCTTACAAGGCGAAACAATTGTCACTAACTTGATAATAAAATGAACGTAGAACAAAAAAAAATTTTTTTGATTTTAACATAAGATATTATGGAGTTCTACAAAATAAATGCCATATCAATCAATAACACGGATAATTCCAAAAAGCAAAACAAATAGAATCATTAACGACCGTGAAAATCTACGCACATATTGTATCGACAAAAGTTAGTTCTCGACTTAACGAGTAGGTATGTCAGTACATGCCCGCGGACGTTTCTTCGTACAACCGTAGTCCTTTGTTTTCTCCTTGGAATTTAGCACTAGAGCGATGTTTTTTCACGTTCAAAAAGTGTGTTTGGACCTTCGATCAAGAATTAACTAGAAGGGGCGTTTTCATACATATTTTCTACAAATATATTTTTAGAAAATTTTAGAAGTTTTTATAAAAAAAGATGCTCTGTTCATGGTGGTGTACCAATGCAGTTTCCTATGCACCATTGGGTGCGGATAAGGGAAAGTATTAGTGGCAGTCATGAATTGCAAAAATACACGCCGAGGATTAAGAAATGGGTTGACGGTTTACAGGAATGCAAAAAAAGGGTAAATGAACTGGTTTAACGAGGGTGAACTTATCTTACTACCTGCCAACTATACTTGCACACGTTCGAGATTCGTACACCTGCCGTAATGCGCACTTTATACAGAGCAGAAAACTGTACAGTTAAGCCCGCTTTATATGGGACAGTTTACTACACAGTTTTCTGTGCAGTCTGAAAACGGTCCCGTATAAAGCTAAAACTGCATGAAAAACTGTGTGCTAGTGTCAGATTTAAGCTGACATGACAGTCAATGTTTTTTATGTAAACCTTTAAGTAGACATTGGTTTATTGTATGCTTTAAATACGTAAAAAAACCAATAACATATTTACATTATTAGCTAAATATACAATTTCCTGAGAGCAAACATACGATAATAACTTACAATCGCGTTTCAAAAATACACATATTTAGCGCGTCTTTTGACAGAAGTTTGACAGACTGCACAGTTTTCTGAACAAGAAACTGTGTAGTTTTCTGAACAAGAAACTGTCCCATATAAAGCGGGCATTACTTGTTCAGAAAACTGTACAGTCTGTCAAAATACACACAGGAAATTGTTAATATAACTAATAATGTACTTAAATTTGTTTTTTGTTTTTCATGTTTTCACCCTAATGTATTTATTTATTATTTATTACATTTCACACATTTAATAATCACAATAATGGGATAGCGACTCAATCAGTAGAGACCCATGCCAATGATCTGGCCTCGACTCACTAGATAGTCCGTGTCGAGTCAGGGCATTGTAGTATTATACATAACACATGGAAGCAAAGCATGGAGTTGGAAAAGGAAGGATGAAAGTAGACCGAATGCTGTTGAAACACGATCTTTTAAGCGAATGTGTGGAAAAACAATGTATGATATGTGCCCTTATGTCGAAATTAGAGCAGAATGCATTATGAAAGGTCTTTTACAATGGTTCTGTAATGTGGAGCGAATGCATGATCGAAAGAATAAAGGATTTGCGATGCGTGTGTGTCAGGTCGTAGAATTCGAGGAAGACCGAGAAAGACATGGCATGATCAAGTACAAAAAACACTTGAAAGTGGTCATGTGAAAAGTCGGAATAATCTACGTGCGTGCACGAGAAGATGTATGAATGTGGTGGAAGCAAAGGAAGTGTGCCAGGACAGAGTGGTGTGGAGTTCTATCCTCTCTGTGATGATTAGTTAGTTAAAAAAAATAAGGTTATGAAATTTTCTACAGTAGGTTAAGATAGGTTGGGTTTTATAAAATAATTTTAATCAAATGGCTATTTAAAAAGCAATATCCTTTATAATAGGTTATGAAATTTTATACAGTAGGTTAATGATAGGTTAGGTTAAATAAAATAATTTAAAATCAAATAGATTTTGAAAAGCGAAATTTGACAATACATAATGAAGGCGTGACCCAATCGCGTATCAACCAATCACAGCTTTACGCTTTACTCTACAAACTAGAGAGAAAAAATGATTTGAAATTTTGACAGCTGCACGGCAAGTTGTTAAGTTACCCCCGAGACAGTTTGCAAACTGCACAAGAAATAACAGTTTTTACGTCCCGTATAAAGTGGGCTTAACGCGCTGTCACATCACCGTTCCCAGAGGAACATTTTACCGCAGACCTTAACTGGTTACGTACATCAATTTTTATTTCTAATCTCCCTTATCCGCACCCAATGGTGCGTAGGGTAAAGGTAGGGGTAGGGCAGGGGACGTATGAAATAGTGTCTGCCAGATAGGATGATAGGATGATAGTGTCAGATGCTTACATGCATTCTGTCCCCTCCCCTCTTTTCCCTAAACCCCCCTCCATTGAGACCCTGACCGCGGATGCACGGGTGGATGTCTGGGAGGGGGGGCCTGGCCAGGCAGTATGCCGGCCTCCACACGGGTGGTAGTAATTACTAATAAATAATGATCGGGGTAGAAACTAACATACCCTACTGCTGTCAATTTGGGCCGACTCTGGTTGGTTTGGGTGATGGAAACAATGACAATTGGGTTCTTTCCGATTTTTTTTTTTTTTCGAAAAAATGACTGAAAAATTACAATTTCAAGGGATTTTTTTTTCAATTTTTACGATGTCATTTGAATTTTTTGGCGCGGTTTGAAATAGCGCTTTTCAAATCGCTCGCAAAATCCTCCATTTGGCGCGCATGGGGTGTGACGTCACATCAATATGGGCGCTGACTTCGTAATGAATTTCCCGCCTTTCATAATGAACGGGGTAAGACGTCATTAGCCAATAACGGGCGTTAAAAGTCACTCGTAATTTCGTGTTTTTTAAAACATAAATTTATAAATGAAAACAAAATTTTTGATCACTGTGTTTTATATCGTTGGAATTGTAAAAAAATATACTTTAAATACTTATTTATATCGTTTTCAAGGATATTCATGCTATCGGGAAGAACCATATTATAATACATAAGCCGAGAGAGTGGTAGGGGCAATGAAAGCATTTGTTCGCGTACATTACGTAAATTCATCCGTATTTTATCACACTAACAATCTTAAAATCGCGGTTTAGCTTGTTGAAAAATTCGGTAGAGTTAGCTGGACTGGAAAAAGACTAAATAGTCTTTAAAACAGTCCAAGGAAAGGGTGGGGCTTTCAATGGTGCATAAGGTACTCAAGTGCAGTGAACTTGATAAATTCGTCGACAAATAATACAACTACTAAAGTCAGCATACATACGAAGTAAAATCTCTGTAGACCCGTCCACTTCGGGCGCGGTACATTTCGCGAGCGACAGGTGGCCGAAGAGGCCGCCCAGTCCCGTTCCAAAGCTAGTCCGTGGGTCACTCATAATACACGGAGTAACAAAACTCGCAGTACAACACGAAAACTGGTGAATCTACATCATATTTGGAGTCCAATGTGTAATATGACTTTTTAATCTGAACTTGAACAAAAAAAAAATTAATTTATTTATTTTATTGTTTTTACGCCCATAGGGCTTCTACATAGACATTTTAAAATGATTACACAGTAAATAGCTATTCATTACCGCCAGAGATGGCATGCAGACGCTGTTCCCTAAAATGCACTAGATTTGTGTTGAAAATATCAATATTATTAGCACACTTGTTAGCCAGTGCGTGCATTCGTCGTATCAGGTGAGTTTGCACTGTAATTGGTCGATGATTGACTGCAGTAAAATAGTGCATTACTACGGGTAACTCGACCAGGCACTAGTATACTTATTAAATTTGTTAGTTGACAACAATCAAACATAGATTTTAATACTTTGAACAGAAAGAGCTAATCATTTATTATTCTTCTATTTTCTAATGTTTGTACATATATATTCAAAAAGTTATTTAAAAAGTTATAATTTATGTTTACAATGTTTCTTCACACAAAAGCATCAGTGTGGCAGATTAAGTAAAATTGCACAAATCCTTATTAAAATGCGTTTTTTTTTTATTTGTTTACTTCGTGAATAGTATTAATTCAATCAAATAAATTATATTCGATAACAATTTGAATAAATTTCTCGTAAAAAAAAAAAAAAAAAAAAACATTTCTCTAAATTATGGGTAAAATCAAAAAATTTTATTCTATAAAATCGACTCCAAATATGATGTAGATTCACTGGTTTCCCGCTTGTACATCGAGTTTTGTTACACGGTGTAACAAAACTCGATGAACAAATCATGACATATTATTTTAAATTAAATACAGTAGCTGGAGAGCTGAAATTTCAGCTGTCCATGCGCTTTGTAGCCGCGAGACAAATTGCACTTCATCTACGTATAAGTAACATAAATTTTCCGTAGTTTAAATTCTCGTTAGATTTTTCATTCGTAAATTTATTGCGTCTGGAATTAACTATGTCAGTGTACAGAGCCCTTGGGGTGATTTTTCATAAAAATATTGCTCGATAAGTTATCCAATTATTATTATTATTATTTATTCTGCCCCTGTGCAGTATACAACCCTCATTCCACGCTCCACCCCCCAGCACCAGCGTGTTGGCACTTTACCGGTTCAAATTTCAAGCAGATGCATACACACATTCACTTATCCTGTGACAGGGGTTCTAAACTGAGATTCAAAAAAAAAAAAAAAAAAATTCGCAGGTTTTCATGGCCTTCAGAATACAGATTATATTGTTCTGGGTTATTATGCCGTGTGATTTTTCTAATCAGCCCTGAAGATGGACACTGCAATGTGCTCCGAAACGTCGACAGCACAAAGCCCAACAACTTTAGTATTATTATTATTATGGATAATTTATATAGCGCCGTTGTATAAATATACCTCAAAGGCGCTTCAAATATTGAATCTAACGGCTCGGGAAATTTAAAGCGAGTGAAAACTCAATTTCTGAGTAGAAAATACCATTATCAAAATTAATCAAAAGATTTAGAGAACATATACTTAGGTCTTAAGTTTCTTTCGAGACATCACTTCGCTCTCACAGTTGCGCACTTCTGGTGGGAGAGCATTCCGAGCCACAGGGCCCGCAACCGCGAAAGCGCGCTCTCCAATTTTTTTGCGCTGATTACGGATCGGTACTAAAAACCCTGCCTATAGCTGTAACCGGCAAAACAACAAAAAAAAAAGCATAATAACCCAGAAAAAAATAATCTGAAAAAAAAATAATCAAAATGGACCACAGACATGTTAAGTAAACTAGACAAGCTCAAGGGAACTGTCTAAATGTTATGTTCCATTTGTATTTTGCAGTGAAACAAAGACAACTATATCTATCTTCCACTATCTAATACACTTTAATCATTCTGTTTCTCTCCAACAAGTTGAGGTTGAGACAAAATTGACCCATCGAATATGAATAAAGCTATCTTTATATGGCGCAGTTTACTACACAGTTTTCTGTGCAGTCTGAAAACGGTCCCGTATAAAGGTAAAACTGCATGAAAAACTGTGTGCTAGTGTCAGATTTAAGCTGACATGACAGTCAATGTTTTTTATGTAAACGTTTAAATAGACATTGGTTTATTGTATGCTTTTAAATACGTAAAAAAACAATAGCATATATACATAATTAGCTAAATATACAATTTCCTGAGAGCAAACATACGATAATAACTTACAATCGCGTTTCAAAAATACACATATTTAGCGTGTCTTTTGACAGAAGTTTGACAGACTGCACAGTTTTCTGAACAAGAAACTGTGTAGTTTTCTGAACAAGAAACTGTCTCATATAAAGTGGGCATTACACTTTCGTCCCTCGGTTGGGCGCCCCTGGAAGGGTCCCCCCCACGGAATCACATCCTGGGACAGGTAGCCGTCAGCCGCGGCGGGGTGACACTGATTTCCAGACAAAAAAGTGGGAATTCACTTAATACGAGACAAAAAAATCGCACTAGGGTGGCCAGGTGTAAGTCGTAATGAGGACGGTACCGGTGGCGTCTTTTCAAAATGCAAATTTCAAAAGGACACAGAAATTAAAAGGGTGCACTGTCTCTCCGTACAATCGTAGTCCTTGATTTTCTCCGTGGATTTTAACACTAAGTACCTACTTACTTACAGGAAAAATAAATAAAAATATTATTATTATTGATATCCCAACAGACAGAGAAACTCTGGAAACGAATGTGGGTTATCTAGGCGTTTACAGGGCTTATGACCTGTCATTGGCTGGGTTAAGTGGCCATTTGACGTACTACAACATTCCCCATTCCGCCTATCATCTGATAACCATATATATGACAAATTTTGGAACTACTATAAGATTGAAATCGTCTTTGTCTTATTTGTATTCATTTTTGAAATAAATACAAATAAGTACTTGTAGACAAACTACTGGATTATTCGTTTCCTGAGTTTCTCTGCCTCTGTTGGGATATCAATAATATCTGATATCAGCCCAGCATGGGTATAATCCAGTAATTTGTCTACAAGTATTTGTATTCATTTCAAAAATATTGTTTAAAAAGATTATTTATTATTTTATGATATTATATATGAAATGAATTAGTAATTAATATTGATAATAAATCGTATTTTGATAAGGATATTATAAAACATCTGGCTGACTAATTCTCCATTAGATAAGCCACTTAAATCACGTGCGCGTAACAACCGCACAATTTACTTAATCTGTAAAGATAACACAATGTCAACAATCGTCCAAACTTCGCGAGAGGTCATTACAAACAATCTATTTAAGATAATAATGGCGGTCACGTGCCCCGCGACCGTTCCCCGTGCAGTCGTAGTCCCCGATTTTCTCCCCCGTCGTCTCACAGCAACCCTTGGTATCTACTGTCATCCGGCGAAGGCGTTTCGGCTGGCTAGGCCATATACTACGCACGCCTCCCGAGAGTCGCCACCATGCTTGCCTATTTCACAAGGCATCAGGTTCTCGGCGTCCTGGTCGTCCACTGTTGACAATTCGTCGGCAGTTTGGACGTGGACTAGACTTGGGAGGATGCACGGGAGCTGGCGGTCGATCGCTTGGCCTGGAGGCAGTTTGTGGATTCCATATGCTCCACATAGGGAGCGGATATGGTATGATGATGATGATGATGTCTTACCTTCACCAATTTAATGTTCTGTCACTTATTTTTACTGCTTGTTATTATGCTTATCTATGTATTTAAAATGGATTTTTTCCGTAAATAATTAAAAATAAAAATTTAAAAAAAACTCTACTCTATCCACCTCCACTATCCAATTTGCCACAGCTATTTTGAAAACCTCGTCCGCATATATGTTGTATTGTGTATATAAGTATTCATGTATTAACTACTAAACTACTATAACGATACGTTTGTATATGCGATCATAAATGTCAAACACACGAAGCTATAACTTTTGCTTAACAGGAGGGGGTGATAATTCTGCTGTGGAGAGAAAAATAATAAATTGTATTTCGTTATATCCACCTCGCGGTGTAGTGGATAGCGCTTTGGGCTACCATGCATGAGGTCGCGGGTTCGATTCCCGACAGGGTCAACACGAAGTATTTATTTACAAATTTATGGTTTTCATATAAATATTTCACGTGTGATACCTTGAAGACTTGAGACTGATCATCTTACCTTCATCGATCAAGATTCACCGCACTCTTTCCAATGCAGTGCCCTATGCACCATTAGTATAAAATACAATTTAGTAAACTTTATAGGGTAGCAAATATTTTAACCTAAACTAAACTATTATAACCTACTTACTGTAGATTTGCTTCAGATCCGTGATCTTTGCAAAGGCCCGCGTTTCCTTTAGAAACAATATCATCTGTTGATATTTCAATGATAATAAATAATGATAAAGAATATTAATTGTCTTGTCTTAAAATATAATATTATGTAAGTGCATGTACTTTAAAATACGCTTTAGGAATGATTTAAATTCATTTTCTATTTACATAATGAAACATAAAAAGTATTGGAATAATATACATACCTACATATAAAATAGTTTTATTGTCACAAAATGACAAAATAATTATAATAAAATGCATTCATTCATAACTTTTATGGCATAAAAACCATTATGTCAACTGCACTCTTTATAAGGAAATGTATTTGTTTTGCATAATATGGGTAATAAACGTTTTGACAGTAGGAATTATTTTAACAGCTTTGCCGTTGAGTTTTTAAGAAAATGTACCTGTGGACTCGCAACAGGATTTAAGAAAGTACATTTTTAAAATTCACATAGCCCAAGGCCATTTCTTAACCAATATTAGTAGGTATTCCAAGTTTCTTTCCACACGGCAGCCGCTTGCTGAGAGCGGGGAGCGATTTGGCTATTTGACTTACCCTACGCCAGATTCAACAAGCCACTTCTAAACCTCTTTTCGACACACGGATTTAGCGTAAATTTAAACTTTGTAGCCATTTACGTATGCAGAACTGTCTCACATCCCGATGGAGCACGTAAAAGGCACGATTTGACTCACTTTTAGTGACGAAGTCTAGAAAACCAGCACAATGAACGGCCACACTACTTGACAATCAGATCCGAGCGAAAACCAAAACAAAGCCGATTGGCTTCAAAATCACACAAATTTTCAGAGCACAAATTCACCAAGAAAACACGTTTTGAAGTCACGAATAAATCCTTCTCACCGTCGCACAGGCACGTAGATTTATAAATCGGCGTTTTAATGAAAGCTGTTGGGATTTCGGAAGGAAAGGAACACACGCGCATTAAGATAGGTCGAATTGCACATTCAACATAGACACTATGACACTAGATACCACTTTTTGGACGTGCTTTTCGGTAAATTACGCGAAAAAACACTCACCTGGCTGTTTATTGGCGATTTTATTGAAACAGTTTTGAAATACTTCATATAAATGCATAGGTTCGTCATCGCTAGTCGCCATTTTGAAAATTACTGCGACAAGCGAGGATGGGGATCACGGCCTCCGCGAGATGAAAACATATCACTGGCAGCGACTGGCTGCGCTATTCAAAACCACAGATAAATATACGTCGCTACTCAAATGGTACCATACTAAAAAATTGTTAGCAATTTTCTACTCAGATAAGTACTATTGCAAATACATGAGGTAGGTACTCCTGTTATATGTGACCAAATTTTGTTTAGTATTTCAACAAGATGCGCGTTGGGCTACCGTGCGGTTCCCGTGTGGGTCAACATGAAATATTTATTTATAATGTGATTTTTCACATTTTAATATAAATTTAACGTATGATACCTTGGACTTGTACCTTGGACTGGCACTGAAGCGTAATACCAATCATCCTGCTTTCATGTTAGAAAATTATCAAAATACACTGCACTCCGTGTATCAAAACTCGATGTACAAGCGGAAAACCAGTGAATCTACATTATATTTGGAGTCGATTTTGTGGAAAAAAAAATTGAATTGACCCATTGTTTTCGAGAAAATTGAGTATGAAGTTGACTTTTATTTTAACAATTTTTTGCAAATTGTTATCACAGATTATCCAAAAATAGAAAACTTTGCTGTAAATTTGTTTAATTTGAGATAAGTTTACAAATTTATTTACTTTATTTTCTTTGAATGACGTTTGGAAATAATTGAATTCAAGAATTAAATTATTTTACTTTAATTAACATAAACGATAATTATTGTTATAAATATTTGCACAACTGACTCAAGTGACTTTATGTATTCCAGTCCGTAGGTTGAGAAATAATGACGTGCTGTTCCTTAGTCACCACAAAACTAACTATGGTTTTCATGCCCCATAACATTGTCTCGTATTGTAAACTCGAGACGGGATCTTGACTTGTTCGGTGTAAGTTTATCAAGATTTAAACATTCACTGAAGTAGACCCGATCCTGTTTTGTGTGTGTCCACATTTTATTCTAACTTTAATGTCTAAGCTTCACCAATTTATTGTTCTGTCACTTATTTTTACTGCTTGTTATCCCTTTTAAGCTTATCTTTGTATTTAAAATTGGTTTTTTCCGTAAATAAATCAAATAAAATTAAATAAAATAAAATAAACCTCCATTCTACGATTTTTTTTAAATTGGTTATTTAAAATGACACACAGCAGCCGTAAAGCACCTATTTTCTGTGGTATGGTATGTAATATATTATCTGTGGTATTGTCTTTGATCGGACCGTCAGTTTTTTGTGTATTTGTCTAATTTGATAGAATTTGCATAAATTATTGTTGGATTTTACTTTTTCTGTTTTTTAGTTATGATTATAAGGTGAATTTTCATATGGTACAGTTCAAAGTTATTGTGTATTATGTTTTCTGTTAATTTATATTAGTTTTACGTGATACCGTGATGACAATATGTCATGTTGACAAACTTGGAATTCTGACAGTATTAAAAAATGTAAGGGCAACGATTTAGATTTAGTAACAAGACAGCGCATTGGCCGTACAAACCCATCATAAAATCATGTTAGTGACATATCACGTTTTTCGTTACATTAAATAGACTCGACTTTCTATAACACTCATTCTATCTTATAAACATATGATATTCCAAATTTTAGGTGCTGGTGATGGATTTATTTTGTACCTTGAGCTCCTCTTGTAGCTGCAATTCCTCAGGACTCGAGCGTATATGGCGAAGTTATCTTACGGCAGAGGTCTTTTAATATCCGTGTTTATTGAGGCTACCTGTGAGAAATTCTCCAATGATATTCTACCCGGAGAAAACGATTGGATTCTTTTGATGCAGCCTGTATTTCACATTTACTGGACTGACTGCACCTTGAGTAACTTTCCTTTATACCTTGATAATTTACATTTACAATGTTTACTTTTATCTTTTACATTAATGAATTTCAAAAAATTGCTAATCTTATCTTCGGAAACCAAATGGCTATTGTTCTCCCCGTTTCTAAATTTGATGTTTGAGTAAAGACCACGCCATACATAGTTCTGTCACTAAGATTTTTAAAAATGTTGTAAGATACCTTTGGTAGGATGGATTATGCTGTACTTTGTTTTTCAATACTTGTCAATTTTATCTTAAATTATTAAAAATAATCGTAGTTTAATGGCTGGTTAGTCATAATGTTTCTGACAAAACGCTGAGAAAGGTTTGCGACATTTGTGTATTATCTTTGCGGCGTTTGTCGTGATTGTTTGTTTCGTAAATTGTATTTTATTTGGTATTATATTTGTCATTTTAAAAAAGATGAGTTGTCAGAGGTAAGCATAATATTTGTAATTATTTGTTTTTCCGTCGATCATAATTATTATTTAACATTTGTACGAAGATTAACATAGGTACTATAATATGCTTTTAAACGAGAAGCATAAAACATGTGACGTTTAGATGTTTATTTTTTCCTTTTTAGATGTACCTAGTGTGTTTTAATAACTTTATTATTATTTTTATATAATATGACAATCATAAAAATTTACTTTCAGCATTGTAAAAAAGCGGGGGCAGCGCATTACGCCCCAACAAAAATAATATTTGGTGGATTACATGTGCTCAAACCGAGCCTTTGCCTGCGGGGATTTTACTGGGCCCCTAGGTAATAGGCGCAACACTGCAAAGTGGTTAGCGCTTGCAGAAATTTTAAATAACATGGGGCCTACAAAAAACCGAAACAGCAATGGAAAACTGTAAGTCTTTTATAAAGTTTATATATTTTGTTTTACTGTAAGTAGGTGTGGGTGGTATTGTATACTAAAATATTTATTTGTTATTGCAGGCTTGGAAGGAGATCAAGCTAAAAACAAGAAAAGCCAACGCAGAAGTAACGAGGCTCCGCAATCGCACCGGTAATGTTGGAGTCATTCCAACTCTAAGTACATTAGAGTTGAAAGTCCTCAGCGTTATCGGGGAAGCGAGCTCGACTGGAATCCTAGGAGTGCCCGAAGGAGGCTTTGAGGAAGTCTTCTTGGAAATGGAGCAATCTTCGGCTGGTCCCACTAACTGCGATTCCATGTAAATTTCATGTATAACAAGATACATTTAATCTGTATTCTGATGTTGCAGATAATGTAAAGGAATATTATTTGTTGATTTCTAGGGAATATGTCTTACAGCAGCCCTCTACGTCTGGCTC
Organism: Micrasema minimum; assembly: GCA_022494985.1. Taxonomy (NCBI): domain Eukaryota; kingdom Metazoa; phylum Arthropoda; class Insecta; order Trichoptera; family Brachycentridae; genus Micrasema; species Micrasema minimum. The sequence continues at coordinate 96,874 of JAGVSP010000310.1, forward strand.
GGGAGATTTAGATTCGAAAAGCCTTCCAGAGTGGACGGCCACAGCGGACGGACCTACACAGAGAATTTTAACTACGCCGTCAGCTTCCTTCACGGCTGCAGCCAGCTACTTAGGTGACTAATACTTCATATTTGTTCTTCGAGAATAAAAATGATCAAAATGATCGCCATATCATATTTTTATTATAATATATATATTATGATATTTTTAGAAACGCCCTGCAGTCATGCATCAGCCGTGCAAGCAGCCACTGTGGAGGGTGAGGATACTGCTGTTGCTGCTGCTAGTTGTTTAGGTGACAAATTATAATTATTGTATTGTGAGAATATTAACTTCCAACTGCCATAATCATTTATTTGTTATAATGAATAATAATATATTTTACAGGAATGACCCCTCATAGACAATGGCTGGCAACACAGCCTATGTGTGCGGCTAGAAACACAGGTGACATACTTATACTGTTGGAATTTTAATTCTCATATAATAATTAGACCCATGTCATACTCATTGATAAAAATATTTTTTCAGATATTCCACCTCAACGGCCGCTACGTCGACGTCGACAGACTGACGAAGACAAGCTGTACCAACAGTTGGGTGTCGGACACCAACCAAGGCATTGAAGTAAGTGTATCAGAAATTTACTACTACTACTTTCCCTTATCTGCACCCAATGAAGCATAGGGCACTGCATCGGTACTTCAAGTGCAGAGTATCTTGATCATTTTCTAACATGAAGGTAACATCAGTCTTAGCTTCAGTACCAGTCCAAGGTATCACAAATGAAATACTAATGTAAAAATCACATGTAAATAAATATTTCATGTTGACCTCCTACGGGAATCGAACCAGCAACCTCATGCACGGTACCCAAATGCGCTACCACTATGCTACCAGGCAGTGAGATTTTACAGCATAAGAAAATTGTGGAGTGGGCATAATAATATTATGTTCATATATTATATTATAGTCTACTAATATATTTTATTTTTATTTACAGAAAATATCAGCTAAAATTGAAGAACTTGCCGCGTCCCAAGAAAGGGCAAACGAAATTCAAGATAAGAGGAACGAGCTCTTCCAGCAGTTTTTGGATGTTATCAAAGAATTTGTCAAAAAATTTTAAAGGTGAAATTTGATCACCACAAAATTGCCTACTACATACGTAAATAGTGCACAAAATTGTTGCATAACTCTGTACGCTGTACGCTGTACCAATGTTCAAATAATTGAAGAAGAACGTTGGCTTTCATACTTTTTAGACTATTTTATTTACATGTCCCAATTTAAACAAGATTATTAGTAATGAATGTGTGGCGGGTCGACAACGACGGCACGAGCCGAACATTGCCGAACGCCGACGTAGAGCGTACGAACGAGCCAAACCGGCTTCGAGAATACTACCGGATTCCGACCTCACCGCACGCGTCTTCGAGGCACAAATTACCGCCAATTTAGATTTACCAACTTCATTTTATTTTGCCTAATATAGTTATTAGAATCCTTCTTTCAATGTGTTAACTTCAGTAGTTTAGTTTCGTGAATAAATCTTTGTGTAAAACGTAAGTACCCTGTTTTACTTGCTCTCATTCTGTGCACCCACATAACTTTGTACATCACACAATTAGGCCACCAACTAGGTGCCTACATAAAGGTGGTAACTACACCACTAAAGTGGTATACCCCGACGTTTTGAACACGAAAAACACAACATTAAACAATCAATCACGGTGACCCCATTCAAATTCCATAAAAATTGCGCAAAAATTTCAGACAGAAATATCTTCGCTTGACAAAATTGTACAACAATTATTTTTTTTTCGGTCGGTACATGAAAAATTTAAAATTTAATTTTTTAATTTGATTTCACTGTTAATTTATTTGTAATTATTTCAATCAAGGTTAATCTATTTCAAGGTTAACTTATTGTAAGGTTAATTAATTTATTTCAAAGAATTAGATTTTTCAAAGACCGAGCGAATCGAGTGAATTTTTCTGTCGGTAACAATCTTCAATGTAAATGTAACTAATGTAAAGGTAATTAATGTAACTAGTGAATTGATTAAACAGTGATTAATTTCTTAACAATATTACTCGGCCGGGATTAATTCAAACAGGTGATTCATAATTTAACTAAAATTATTATTAAACAAACATAATATAATACGTTCGAGCGACTCGCTCACCAAAAATCGCACGCCGAGTAATACATTCCTACAACACATATAAATTTTATTTTTTATTTTTTTTTCTTGAGTCGAACACACAAACAATTCACACGAACATTTACATAGGGTGCCAGATTGAGTAGAGGTACTTACAAGGTACCGGAAAATAATTTTTATTTATAGTTCTTAAATTTTGATTTTTTTTTCAAAAATCCGGTACATAATTATTTTTTGACAAATATTATATGGCGAGACAAGCGTGACGTAGGCATCCGAAAGTTTTCTCCTTGTGAACGCACTGTGGGAGTAAGTTTTTTTTTACCAGCGAAATTTATCGGAAATATTTTTCAGCTGGCGCAGTCGTTCACAATACTTGCAATTTGTAAAATTTTTATTTTTGTAAACAACTTGAAACTATCAAACAAACAGATATTCGGGCGGCTAAGCCGACGAATGTTTAACTTAGTACGTGGACATTAGTATCCATATTTTTTTTTTTTTCTATATACATTATATTGTGTGACAGTACTATATATGTTTATATTTTTAACCTAGGCTATGCATGTTATTATGTGTTACAGATTTGAAGTTTTACCCTCTAACAAATAGGTGACTCTGACATTTAAAAATAAATATTTTTGTTTGAAATTTAATTTAATTTTAAATTTAAAATCTAATAAATTTAAACTTAACTTTTTTTTAATACAACTACACTCATTATTGACACTACTTTTATTTCAATATTTTAACTTTATAACATGTAATCATTTTACCATACATTTTTCTGATATATTAATATTTTTTTGTTAAAACGAATATTTTTAAAACTGTAAACAATGCCTAACAAAGACAACACTGACTTGACAAATATCATAATACTCAGCAAAACAACATGTGCCACACGGATAGAGATAGCGTTAAAAACTACCACAGCTATGGGTGACAAAAAATCATCGAACTTGGTTTTAAAACAGATAGAAGCACAATTCGAGCGGTTGGCAAACATTCAGTTTCAGAAGACGCTAGGTATAGTCTCTTAGTGTCAAAAACTGGAAAACGCACATTGGAACAAGTTTCAGATTATTTTACTCATGGAAACCGAACCGAGCCAAATATACGAGGCTGAAGGAAGCGAGTAATCAACGCAGGGCTGTCACAGGACTGAAGGAGCAGAAAAACTGTTTCTTCCTTACAGCTTGGGGATCGAACCATCCAGGCCTTTCTTAGCGAGATGCGGACGCTAGCATTTGGTTTACAAATAGACGAAACGACGTTGCAATACTTGTTGGATACAACAACTGCCCAAGACTATCAAGCACATTTGAGCCATAAGCGATGATGACTTGGATAGGCAGCACGATAGCAGATCGGCCTAATACTGGGGTACACTTCAGGATATTGTAGCGGTAAGTAGTTCCAACAATAAAATACATTTGTTAGTTCTAGAACAGCCGTACAGCTCTAAAACCCATACTAAGGTAGAGAGTTTATTTCACACAATCAACAACAGCATAGTCACAACCAACAATTACAAAGTTCAAAACACAACAAGTAACAGCCTAGTAACAATTTCAATAACAACAAATTCAACAACAATTTCATACAAATCAAGCTATAGGGCCAACGGATATTAACAAGATAAACTATTCGTTGTTACTTCCACACAACATTTGGCGATCATGTAAGAAACTGGAGTCACAACCATGTGAATTTAACCGCAATCTAGCTTCAAAAAACTAGATGGTCGAATCATAGCGGAGGCGGCTTGATTCATCCAACACAACACGTCTCTTTGTTAAAGATCGTGATACCGGCTCAGTGTGTCTACCTCGTTGGACTCCGGTCGGAAATATCAGTAATTCTAGTTCTTTACACAAACGCCATGGATGAAATGTCGAAGCTATTTCCTCTATGCAGCGATCGGGACTACGATCCATGAATTTCGCGATTTACCACGCGGTAACACTGAATCTGGGAGTAAACCAATGTTTACATGAGAAGTTTATAATATGCGGACAGATACGGACACGCCCTATTATAGGAGCAGATTTTTCTTCAAACTTCCACCTGTTAGTAGATGTTTAGGAAACTAATGTACGGTTAGTAGACCAATACAAACGGCAAGTAGTTCAGTCAGAGCATTTGACATCTCCACAAACATCAACACATAACATGTTTCCATATCACTATTAACAGGACAAACAAACACTTTACACTTCACTCATATTGAAGTATCCACCAACTAGTAGATATCATAAACCATTTACGCAGGGACTGGGATAAACACAATACACAATCCACCACATAGATACCCGTGGCAAACCCGTTATGTGTAAGACTCGTCGGCTGTCCCCAGAACTACTGACGGCAGGCGAAAGAAAAAGAGTTCGATCATCCATGTGGCTCAAGGTAGGTTTTGTAGGACTCTTAAGAGTGTAGGGCCTCTCCATTGCTTATGGTGAAGAAGAGCGATGGTACTTATCGCCCTTGTGGCGATTACCCCGTATTTTTAACGTTAGCTTAAACGCACAGACCGGTACCTTGATCGTTTTTCCTTGCCACTATCCCACGATATATGCAATGACTTTAGGTAAACTGTAAAATTTTTTCCTAAAAAAAATTGACTTACAACGAGCATATCACCAAATTCCAATTAATGAAACTGACATTAATAAAAAAAGACTGCTATAACCACACCATTCGGGTTTATTTGAATTTGTAAGAATGCCATTCGGACTATCATGCGCTGCACAAACATTCCAAACGTCACAATCAACGTAAAGGGTCACAAGAGGGTCTAGAATGGAGTTAAACACGCCAATTAATATCGACGAATATATTGATCGCGCCACCAGACCGAAGAAACAATCGTGGAACACTTATAAAAGCTTTGTTTTTCCAGCGACTTCAAGATCATGGAAATGGTGGGTAAAACCCATCTAAATGCCGAGTTGCCCAAGAAAACACTGTTATTTCTGGGTTATGAAATTTCGGCTGATAGGCATCGGACCCTCGCCAACAAAAGTGGAAGCCCATCACGAACCTCAAAAAGCCAGAAAACCATTAAGCAGTTTGAGTGAAGATTCTTGGCCAGGAGGGGAAAATTTCTACCGAAAGATCATACCACGAGCAGCACACAAATTGATACGAACTACACGAATTACCTCAAGGGGAGCAAAAAAGTAAATGACAACAGACAAAAGTGTAGAGTGGAAACGAAGTCACATACACACGATTTCGAAGTGAGGTCAAGATATCGCTGAGGTCAAGAAACGCCACACTAAGCTTAGCTACCCAGACGAAAGGAAGAAAGCAGCAAGATGTCAGTGTGGACAGACGCATCAGATTTACGCAATTGGAGGCGGTCGCTACAACTACACCAACCACAGAAACGGCATCAACTACAAACCGATAAGAGTTTCTTCTCAAAAAAGTTGAACAAGGCTCAGTGTTCATTATAGTACGTACGACAGGGAACTACTAGCCATTTTTGAGACTGTAAGGTACTTTCAACATTATCTGGGGAGGGCAGAGGAATTCTTGTATATACACGGACCATAAACCACTACAATTCGTGTTTAGAAGGAAAAGTCACGACAAAGAAAAGCCCCAGACAACTTAGATATCTAGACTACATCTCACAGTTCAGCACGGACATCAAATACATCATAAAAGGAGAAGACAACGTCGTCGCCGATACCTTATCAAGAATCGACATGATCGAACAAGAGGCAAACATATCGTTCGAAAAGATCCATAAGGAACAAAGGCAGGACAACGAACTACTCGCACTCTTGGGCGACAAGAACACTGCTCTGAACCTGATCAAAACCCAACATGCAGGGACAAGAAATCGTCTTTCGATCTCAACAAAGGCAACATGCGACCGTACATCCCAAAAACGCTACAGAGATCTTTCTTCAACAAGTGCATAACTCAACCATGCAGGAGCCGACGCCCACGACCAAGACCATCAGTCAAAGAGGCGTCTGGAAAAATATGGAAAGCAGATCTGCGCAGCTTGGACGAAGGCCTGCATACCCTGTCAGAAGAGCAAAGTCAACAAACACACGAGACACCGATCATCAAGATTCGACATGCCGAGACAGAAAATTCTGCGTGGTCCATGTCGACCTCATCGGACCTTTTCCACCATCAGAGAAGGACTGAGGTGCTGCCTCACATGTATCGACGATACACTCGATGGGCGAAGTAATCCCTATCGCAGATATCCAGACCCACACAATCATCAGAGCCATCTGGGACAACTGGATTGCGAGATACGGCGTACCGGGAGAAAATTATAACTGATCAGGGTAGGCAATTCATGTCTACGGACTTTAACTTGTATTGTTCCAGATCAGGCATAGCACACTCCAACACGACGCCTTACCATCCACAAAGTAATGGCATTGATCGAGCGATTTCATAGAACGCTGAAGACGGCCATTAAAGCTCACACTACCTGTTCCGTGGACAAAATCGATCAGCACCCATACTACTCGGCTGAGGGCACACTGCGCACGAATGCAGAGCACTCAGTAGCAGAGATGCTGTTATGGGGTGCAAAACTAAAGATTACCAGCAGACATCCTGGAGCAGACGAACGACTACATTGACCCGGACTCCTACACTAGGCAACTGGTAAATTTTATGCAAAACGTCAAACCAAGGCCAAGTCGAGCACCACAATAAAGTAAACGTTTTCATCCACCCGGAACTAAAGAGAGCCACACACTTGTTTCTGAGGGACGACAGAGTGTACAAACCCCTGATGCGAAACTACATGGGGGCCCTACAAGGTCATCACCAGGGCGGAAAAGACAACGGTAACAACTGGACGTGGATGGCGAACAAAAAAAGGTTTCGCTGGACAGGTGCAAGGCGGCGTTCCAGACAGCGGAAGAACGAGCCAGTCCAGCAGAAACGGAAACACCAACAGAACAACCGCATACACAACGCGTAGCGGCAGGAGGGTGAAACAGCGGTCAGTTTTGAAAAACAGATTTCAAAAAACTTGGAAGGGGGCTGTGTGGCGGGTCGACAACGACGGCACGAGCCCGAACATTGCCGAACGCCGACCGTAGAGCAAAAAACCCCTTGCCCTACGAGAGCCAAACCGCACTTCGAGAATACTACCGGATTTCCGACCTCACCGCACGCATGTCTTCGAGGCCCAAAATTACCGCCAATTTAGATTTACCAAACTTCATTTTATTTTGCCTAATATAGTTATTAGAATCCTTCTTTCAATGTGTTAACTTCAGTAGTTTAGTTTCGTGAATAAATCTTTGTGTAAAACGTAAAGTACCCTGTTTTACTTGCTCTCATTCTGTGCACCCACATAACTTTGTACATCACACAATTAGGCCACCAACTAGGTGCCTACATAAAGGTGGTAACTACACCACTAAAAATGTAATATTAAAAATTAACATTGTAATAGCTTTTATATTAACAAGAATAGTAAAAAAAATCATGGAGGCTTTATGTAAAGTAGTCATTAATGATCTGTTGTCGTACTCGATTTGCTTCTACTATCCGATTATTATTTGTAAAAAGTGCAGTTGTTGCTTCCAGATCTCTTGGGATATGAACATCCATCTCAATCTCTGCTTCAGGGTTTGGTAACCTGTAATCAATTTCATGAATATAATCATTGTTTTGTAAAAACCAATAAAGCTGTTATTTATGTTGAAAAAATTTATTATCAAATAACAACCTGTAAACTTGCATCATGTTGTGGTGGGTCGCACAAGCATTTATGATAAGGGCAGCTTTTTGAGGCTGATAATGTAGTACTCTTTCCTTTCGTAGGCAGCGAAATTTGGCTTTCAACACACCATTTAGTCGTTCTATCACATTCCTAATACTGCAATGCGCCTTTGTATAAGCATACTCGGGTGTATTTCGTTCTGCTGTTAATATTGGTGTGAGCATAAAAGGCTCCGCTGCATATCCAGAATCACCTGAAATTATAATATAAAAAAATGTATGTATATTAATTTTTCACAGGCATTGTGATTACTACACTACCACCAAGAATCAAGATCACTGCCAATAATGTATGCATTCAATCAATCATTTGTATAAAACTAATAAAAGTTAAATGAAAATACTTGGTACACTTCCACTTTTATTTATTTGACCAGTTAGCGCTTTCACCCTGTTAGAGGCATCTTCAGACTTCAGACTAATTGAATCATGGAATTCAATGGAAATATAAATCAATACATTCAATAAATCTTATAAAAACATTTAAAACATGAATTTGAATTTATTGAACCCTCTTCGACATTCAGACAACGCTCATGCTAAAAGATAAGTAATATGTATTTATCATAAGTTTACCTAGTAAAAAGAATTGACCAATTCTATTTTCTCTGAGTCTTTGCATTTCCCTGGAGACATTAGAATTGTTAAATACAAATTGGTCGTGCACGCTTTCTGGATATTTTGCACTTATGTTTAGTATGTTCAAATCTGCGTCTCACAAACCTGTATTCAAGACCATTTGTGAAAGATCAAATGAAGATGTAAGTGTATTATTATTTTGATATTCCTTATTATTACCAATTGAGTATTTATCGAAAAGTAACCGTGATGGTTTTTGAATGCCTCTGGATTCTGCAGTGGGGTTACAATTGCAATTTGAGTGCAATCAATGCATCCAATAATCCCAGGGAAGCTTCTTTCACCCTCAAGAAATCTGAAATTTTAAATCTTCTGTAAGTATATTGAAAAATATATTAGGATATGCTAATAATGAATGCAAATGATGTTAAATTGTCATACTTGCTCTGGATGCGTGCACGGCTGCTAGCACTGTTAGGAAATTTGATGTATACAGGCAATAATTTTAGTCACAATTGCCTTTGATACATCTGCCACACATCGACATACAGAAGGTTGACTCAGGGGACATAAAATATCTTGGCCGACCCCTTTTTGGTATCCTCCTTCAGCAAAAAACCTGACTGCTGATAATATCTAAAATATATAGACCTATTATAAAAAAATAGATTTAAATAAGATACCTAGCTAAAACATAGAATAATTATTCATATTTCTTTATATAGAAACTAGACAAATATTTACAAGTTCATAATATCTATAAAAAAAAAAAATCAATTTGATCTCGCCGGGAATCAAACTCGTTGCCTTATGTTATGTAAATGTATTTATAAATGTTTTGTCATAATATTAATTTTGATAATAACCTGTATGTGTACCGGCAGCCCTCTTGGATCTTTTCTTTGTAAACTTTCTTCTAACTGCAAACACAACTCGAATGCCATCGGTTTTGAAATGCAAAAAAATTTTTGAAATTGCCCGTCGGTAATCGAAAAAGGATTTTTCGCATCCCGTATCAATCTCCTTTCTAAATTTAACGTCTGCATTGTCTCTCTATCTCTTAATCGCCTTATTCGGCGTTGAAAATATGCGTGTCCAAATAAAAACGACATTAATCGACCACGAGTTTTGACAATTCTACGGCTGAAACCACGCTGAAGCTAGTTAACACGGGCCTCGTAGGCCGTGTTAACGTAGAGCGGATCTTATCGCTTAGAAACGTCATAGTCTCCGCTTTAAAGCGCACTCAGAATACGGATTTGAGTTTACGCTGAAGTAAAGCGCGGCCGTGTTAATTTCAGCGTTAACTTGCGATAGCACGGACTCAGAATCAGACCGCTGGGGGAGTTGGATATGAACAATACATGTAAGATGCTCAGAGACACTATTTGGTAAGAAAAGATTTTTATTATTATTGAACCATGTTGTGGTCTAGTGGTAGATTCGGGGATTTCCGGATTAGAATCTCTAGGTTCGAATCCCACTCCAGCACAACTTGTTTCCTGCTTTCTAACACAGTTTATTTCCGACTATTTGAAAGCACCCGAAAAAGAAATATCGTTGAGTATGCTTCATAAGAACTCAAATGTTTTCTTTTTTATTTAAAAAAAAAAAAAAAATAATAAATTGGTTCTATTTATCTTGAGAGAGATAAGTCTAATTGAAAAATATTTCAACTCCATTCAGGGTTGGATCGAGGCAACATCCAGCTTCAATTGGCCTACGGAAGCTTGTGTGGAATGATTTTTTATTTATTTATTTTATTTATTAGGGATTACTCAACAGCAATACATAGAATAAGGTATACAGAGTAATTTAAACATTATATAAGCCAATACAGAGATCCAAAAAAAACATTAAAGAAAATACAAAGGAGGAAATACAACTATAAATACATTATTATTAAAAGAGAGAGAGAGGGGGGGTGGGTGTGTGTGAGTGAGTGTAAGGATGGGAGGAGAAAGGGTGATAGAGTGGGTGCATGTGTGTGTGAATTTCTAAGAGAATTAAATACTATCGCTGATTTTAAACATGAGAGGAAAATAATCTTTTTTATACTCTTTTTTTAAATATAAATTTGCTACAGTCAAACAAATCAATATTGCTGAACTTTGTATTATAATCACGAGTTATACGAATCAATGGAGAATTACGCGCATAGTTACTACGAGTACTGGCAAATGGAATAGAGCTAGAGATTCGAGACTGTGGACACGAGTACGGTAGCCAGCGTACTTTCAGGGCCAGCTCAGATCCAGAGCTGGACTGTCAAGACGTCCGACTTAGCAAGTCATTGCAGGATTCCCATGTCCCAACGACCAGACGACGATCTTCAAGGCTAGAGCAGTGTGTTGTATGTCACAATGAATTTTTATAATTAAGATCTGTGAACACCTACACCTCTTTGAGGATGGTGAGATTATGTAAGTATGTCCATTGAATTTTCTCTAATCTTCTAATCCTTGTAAGTGATATATTGTGGAGACCAATACAAGAAGCATATCTACCAGCCAGACTAGTTCGGGAACGTAAGCATAGTAAAACTTGTTTTGACATGACTTAACTTAATATCATTTAAAACCCTGACAAGTTACGAATGACAACATCCCAATTGACGTTATGCACGATTGATTGGTATTATCGATATGGTTCTCAAAGCGTATTTAATTTCTTGTCTAAAACTTACTCCTAGATCACGCACCAGATTCCAAACCGTATTAACAAACCTTGGTTGCCTATTTGGTATTGGTTAGAATTTGGGATTTATTGGATATGAGAGAAATACATAAGTAAACATTGGGATGCATGGGTGACATTTATTAGGTTTTATTCCTCAGAATATACCGTCGAAGCGATATAGGTCGTCCTGGAGTTTAAATGGGCAGTATTTGTGTTCTCTAATATTAAGATGTAGATTCTTCTTATCATCTTGCATACATTAGAAACTTAGGGAATTATGTAATTACGGCTAAATGTCGTAAAAGGTACGCATTGGTAGAGCAACGGTCCCAAAAATGGGAACCCTTGAGGGCTACTCCGATGAAATACTAATAAAGTCGGTGATTTAAAGCCTCCAAGTACGACGGCTTGGCTCTGTAGTTACTAACATAGGATGAAACGGCCAACGGTAAGGATATGGGTAACTTTGTATACCTAAGTTCACTAGTTTTATTTCAGCAGAATGACGTGGTCCTATCAACGACTCCCCATGCTTTCTCGAGTCGTGTAGATTCACATTCCACTTGTTCTTGTTTATCCATTCGACGCAGCACAAAATCAGTAAATACAAAAAATAAACTTAGGTTAGAAGCGGTTGATCCCCCCCTTTAACCTATCCATCCTAGTGTTTGTTGAGGAGGTTATTTCTTTTGACTATAACCCCACCCCCCCCCCCCCCCCCGGGGTAAACCCTTTTATAGACAATTTGTTCAAATACCTTGCTAAATGTATTGAGATAGGGAAATACCTATATAGTTAGTTATTTCGATTTTTGTTCCTTTTTTGTGTATGGGTAGAATATGAGCCTCTTTCCATTTCATAGGGAAGTGTCCCTTGCTTTAGAGAAAGATTAAAGATGATATTAATGGGAGTACTAAAAGATTTAGCGCATTTAAACAATAAAATCTATGGTGGCACTCCATCGCTACCAGCACCTCCTCCATTAGTATCTAGGGCTAGCATAAGTTTACATATCTCCTCTTCAGTAGTCTGGATCTTATTGATCAAATCATTATCGTCCGCAATATGGTGGCAACAAGATTATCGACAGGGTACGTAGTCTGCAGGCTTACTAAAAACTGAGCTGAAAAAATCATTTAAAACCTTGACAAATTGTTTGACCTTGTTCGTATTTTTTATCATGGTATACAAAAGATTTGGATTAAGTTGAAGCACTCCGGCGTGTCTTAATATATGACCATAGTTGCCTTCGGATTCTTTTTTATATTATCTTCGATGACTTAATAAAGTTTTTTTAAGCAAATTTCCTGTAATAGCTTTTGAAGTCTACGCAATAATGCAAATTCATCATAATCCAGTGGATTAGCATATTTTTTCCATTTAGCATGGGCTTTGTTCTTTTCCTTTATTAATTTTAACAGAGCATCATTAAACCAATTAGGATAGAGTCGTTTCTGAGTTCTCGTACTCAAGGGAATATACTCATCATGATTGCTTTTACCAATAATGTCATAAAAACCATCTACAGTATCATCCACCGATAAACCCGAAAAAGTGTTAGATACCAATTAATATGAGAAATTGCTCATTAATTTTATCATAGTTGCCTTTCCGAAATCTTCTTTGAGGTTCAGTATTATTGATAAACGGGAGCTGCAAAAAATATCTGTTATTGTTAACTCCAACGAAGGGTGATATGAAAAGACATCTTCCTTTACTAAAGGAAAGTTAGGAGTGGATAACTTCAGTCGTAAAGTTACTAAAAATAAGATCGAGTACGTTGCCTTTCGAGTTTTTATTGAGATTATATTGGTAAAATGTTGTGTTTTGTAAATAGTTGGACCAAGCTTTTGCCTGCCTCTTGAAATTCGACGGAACCTTTATGATTATAAATTGGAGTATCGAAAGAGTTCCATTGAATATTGTACAAGTTTAAATCTCCTGCAACTAAATAATAGTCATCGTTCGAGCTTAATGCGTTTTCGAATAGTTGAAGTGAGGCGATGAAATGTTGAGATAATGGTACATAGTTTCTATTTCTATTTACAAGATTAACATTACATTATTTGGGGGAGCATATGCAGAGCAAATATGTAAGTCCACGAGGTCTTTTTTTTAAGCGATAGTACTATTACTGTTGTACAGCGAAGCGACGTAGAAGGGATGGTGATCCACAGGCACTCGGAGCCCGTTTGTCTCTCAATTAGGACGCTCATGAGCGACAAGACTCTTGAGCACACCAAGATAATAACTCCACCACCGTTCATCTTACCGCTTGCGATATGATCCCGATCGAGACGGAAAAACATCATACCTATCGTCACAAATCTCCGAATCTAAGAATCCCTCGCATAGCCAACTTTCCGTGATCAATATTACGTCATAACTATTACTTAATATATTGTGATAGAAAAACTGGTAGCTTGGAACGAAGACCGCGAGCATTTTGATAAAAAAAGGGTTAAACCTTCTCAGCCCGTTGATAATGGATAAGCTGAGAGTAAATTACCTTATGAAAGGCAATAATAAATACATTACAAAATTTAAATATATCAACGATATTGCTCATTTTCATACTACAAAGATTAAGTTGTGAAAAATTTTGTGTGTACTGTGTAGAGAAAAATGGTAGGCCCTGTAGGTGTGAAATAGTGTGCTGAACTTGCGTGTATCAGTGAAATTATGTAATATCTGCATTCAATAAAATAATGTAAGTGTATGTGTTGTAAGAGTGAAAACAGTAAATACCTGAATTAAGACAAGAAAAAATACGATTTCTAGTAATAATGCAGCTAGGTATGTGGTTTTGTTGCCTGAAGCTTAAGAAATCCGAGTCATTTCTTATCTGAATACGTGGAGAGCCAAAGGACCTTACGCACATAAATATTGCAGTTGCGGACCCAAACATACTCATAGTTCAAAGATTTACACCGTTGTTTACACTCTTTCAGGAGTTTTTTATATCAACAAGTTCCACTCACAGTTGCGATAGCCTCCCCGAAGCTGATTTACTCAATAACTGCTCCCCGTGCAGAGCTTACGAAAGATACAAAAACGATGAAAGTATTAAAAATAGTGGAGATACAAGATTAGCAGATGACAGGGGCTCTTCTTGATCCCCCCCAATGTAACAATACAAACTGTACAGCCAACAAAAATAACAATAGTACAAAAACAGCAACTGAAACTAGCAAAACAAGAATCGAACCTTTGATTTTCACCATCACGTTGCTCGTTTCAAATTCTTTCCACCAAGCAATTAGTTTTAAGTCCAAAAGACAGATGCTGTTTGAGCAAAATGGCAGAAGATGTGACGATATGGTTTTCGACGGTAAGGTCCTTTTCATGAGGGACGCTTTTCCAAACTTTTGTCCAACATGCACAACCAGCCAGTATCAGATAAATTTGCAGTTGACGGCGTTATTCTCCAAGTTGGCAATTGATGCCGCAGCGTACCTACACGAGTATCTCCTGAACCCCGTTCTGCCGACAACGGGAAGAATGGTCCAGACTCTGTTCAAGGCGCTGCAGAAGTTGGCCAAGAAAGTTACTGGCGCAGATTCCCAAAGTGAAGAAACTTTGATATCATATCGATCAAACTAGACAGAGGTTATTTAGGAAACAATTCCACTGAAGAAATGTAAGTAAAACAAAAAATATATATTCATGTAATACGCTTTTTTTTAATATTTTCCATTGGCAGGCAGTCAAAGTTTAAAAAAAATTTATGTTTTAAACACCGCAAGATCAATTCATATCAATGTAAATAATACTATTTGCTTCATTTCTTGGGTAATATCCGTGTTTTGTTTGTCTTTCAGGGTGAAGTATGAAGAAGTAAAATGTGGCGTGTTTTATGTACTTGAACAAAAAAAATCTATTAGTGTTGATAATTATTATAAAATTGAGTGTAATTTAAAATTTTTATTGTTAATTTGTTTATTTCATGTCAGTGAGGGAAGTGACTTTCTTTTTTTCGAAAGCCTTATTGTCGTAGAAGAATTCTGAAAGGAATTATGCTGCGATATCCTTTGTCAAGTATCACCACTCCTGTCAACCTCCCCGGCATCTGATCTTACTTCATGCTGGACGACCTTCGCAGAATAATCTACTGCAAGTATTCTTGTATTTCATCGTGTCGCTAACGCTCGATGATCAGCCGAATACGGAAATTTAATTATTATTATTATTTTATTGTTATATCTGAAAATCAAAGCGGACTTACTTAGGTTGTAAGGTAATTTCATTTTTATATAATTTTGAAGATAATGTATTTATTTAATATTAGCTAATTTGAATGTAATGTAAATAGGTGGATCTTAAATTATGAATGAAAGAAATTATGTTTCACCTTGAGAGTAATGACGTGCAGGCTATGAGGGGCCTTAACGGTCAAAAAACCATTCTATGATTGTCAAACACGAAGTTGGCTATAGTTTGCAGCAAAACAAATGCCAATGTTTTACAAATGCCTAATGCGGCCTGGGCATATCGACAGTAATCAACTGTCACTATCAACAGGTAACATACTTTTAATTTACAAATTGATCACCTAAATTAAGAAAAAACTAGGTAAATAATGTAAAATATGTTGATAAAAGGAAAGTTTTTAAACAAATAATACCCATGTTAGGACAATATATGCCAAAAATCAATGTAAAATCAAAATAATTATTTTATCGAAATCAATTACCTGTGAAATGTGACTCCTTTAACACCTTTGACTCTTCTTTACTCTAAGGTTTCACCTGTATGTTAATTAATTTTGCATCACAATTAGGGTAAATTATTTTTTACATTTTAGTATTTTTAATTTACTTTATAAAAAAATATAACCGCACTTATGAATTTGTATTCATTTTTAATGCAACTAGCACTAGTTTATCAAGAACATCAGTCTTTGTACCTATGTAATATATCTTGTAAATAAAAAAGTATTGTTATATTCTAGTTACAGTCATTTCAATTTTATAAGATAATTTGGTACAAATTATAAGAAATGACTAGATTGTGAGAAGTAAGAAGCTTTTAAAATACAGAAAGTTGATTATTTTTTGTCAGTTCATTATTGATACATTCTATATTCTATTCTACCAGCATTTTGATATCTTTCAGTATCAATCGTGTACCTGTCATTAGCGCTAATCATACATACTAAAAGTCTTTATATTTGTAGATAATTGAGAACAGGTCACCATTAGTCAAATCAGTTTTTAATTAAAATTTTATTTTGTTTTTATTTATAGAAAATTTTGTTATTGTGAATGTTACTTACTGTTAACTATAGCCAATATGTTGTGTTGTGTATTTAAATTTGTTACAGACTGCTCATATTGAAATTGTATTTTATAATTTTGATTGATATTTTATTACATCAACAAAAGTCATCGCATAATATGTATTTTTTAAATGATCAATATTTTAAAAATTTTTTATAAAGAAACATTTAAGCTCTTACAGTATCATCATCATCATCATCATCATCATACCATATCCGCTCCCAATATGGAGCATCTTATAGTACCTATAGCTACAGGTACCCAAATATTTCTATTTCGGAGCTGCTTTCAAATAGTCAGAAATAACTGTGTTAGAAAGCAGTTGTGATGGGGTGGCATTCAAAACGTAGGGATTTAAATCCAAAGTCCGCAATTCTAATTTTTTTATTTTATTATTTGCATATTCAAACTATTTTCCTTTAAAAATGTATGTGCATAGAGAATAAAAACCATTCTACTGTTATGAACAATTTCATTTGTAATTTTTTTACATGATTCCAGGTAGGCAAATTTGTATTATCAAACAGGTACTTCTGACAATATAAGTTTTATTGTAAAATCTTTGGATGGTATTTTAATAAGTGAATTTGCATATTTTCTCATAAATATTTATTATTGCTTTTAGACAAATTTACTTCATTGAACAAATTTGAAATGGCTCAGACTGCACTAATATAAAAAACCAATATGAACTTTCCAATACACCTAATAATAACAACTTACAGCACAGGTTCTCCCAGCTATTAAGAATGTATGCCGATATTATATAATGAACTCTCCAAAACACCTAATAATAAACAACTTACAGCACAGGTTCTCCCCAGCTATTAAGAATGTATGCCCGATATTATGTAATGAACTCTCCAATACACCTAATAATAAACAACTTACAGCACAGGTTCTCCCAGCTATTAAGAATGTTTGCCCGATATTATATAATGAACTCTCCAATACACCTAATAATAACAACTTACAGCACAGGTTCTCCCAGCTATTAAGAATGTATGCCGATATTATATAATGAACTCTCCAATACACCTAATAATAACAACTTACAGCACAGGTTCTCCCAGCTATTAAGAATGTATGCCGATATTATATAATGAACTCTCCAATACACCTGATAATAACAACTTACAGCACAGGTTCTCCTAGCTATTAAGAATGTATGCCGATATTATATAATGAACTCTCCAATACACCTAATAATAACAACTTACAGCACAGGTTGTCCTAGCTATTAAGAATGTATGCCGATATTATATAATGAACTCTCCAGTACACCTAATAATAACAACTTACAGCACAGGTTCTCCCAGCTATTAAGAATGTATGCCGATATTATATAATGAACTCTCCAATACACCTAATAATAACAACTTACAGCACAGGTTCTCCCAGCTATTAAGAATGTATGCCGATATTATATAATGAACTCTCCAATACACCTAATAATAACAACTTACAGCACAGGTTCTCCCAGCTATTAAGAATGTATGCCGATATTATATAATGAACTCTCCAATACACCTGATAATAACAACTTACAGCACAGGTTCTCCTAGCTATTAAGAATGTATGCTGATATTATATTATTACAGTGGCCACAATGCGACAATATGACCAAAAAATTCCATTTATAAATAATTAGGGATGTAACGATACTTGATTTTTCCGATACGATACCGATACCGATTATTAACGAAAAAAATAATTGGGCGATACCGATACAGATACCGATATTGATGGCTTATTAGATAAGTGCTACGTATATGTTAAACAAATTTGAAGGAAGTTATTAAGGAATTGACATCACACATACATAGACATACACCTGTCTTCCTTCAAAGTTATTTCATATGTATGAAACACACCAAATGTATTTAGGTTCTGAAGACTGCGAAGGAAAAATACTTAATTAATAAAAAAACAGTAATGAGAATGGAAAAAAATAATCATTTATTCGTTTCAAATAAAAATCAATCACATAGTTGCAACGTCGCATGCGTCGTTCGTTTTCGCGCGCTTTTAGAACTGGTTGATATCGGCCGTGTTGTATCGGCGTTGGCGATATATCGGCCTGCCGATTATTATATCGGCCTGCCCGATTATTTATATATACACAAATTAATAATGTAAGTGAATACAGAGATGCTTACCAGTCCCAGGCGCAGATTATCCCACGCCACCTGCACGTCCTCCGCGAGCCTCGATCCGGACAGAAACGGCAAATTAATGAAGTTTCCACTAAAAACTGCGGCTCGAAGCGCTCGAACTTCCCCCACCCTATCCCCTTTATTACTATTATAGTCCAGTAAAGTCGAAATTTTAGATTTTTTATTATCTATTTTTTACCTTACTTAAAATGTACAAGGTTTATACTTCATCAAGTGGATTTCCTTTCATTGACTGACCTTAATTGATTATTCATATATTGTTGGGATCCAGCGCGGGATACATCTGGTGTGGACCAAACTACTAATTTCCCTTATCCACACCTAATGGTGCATAGGGCACTGCATTGGAACACCGAGTGCAGTGCATCTTGATTATTTTACATGTAGGTAAAGTTGATCAGTCTTACGCTTCACTGCGGTCTAAGATATATCACACATGAAATATTAACATGTGAAACCACATGTAAAAAAATATTTTTATATAATCGTGTTGATATTTCACTAAGCATTACTTAAAATTAACTAATTTTAAACTGTTAGTTATGTAGCTAAATAGCTTACTAAAAATTAAAATAAAAAATGCAAAAAAATAATAATATTTAATAGTTTAAAGTTAGTTAAGTTTAACTGATAATTAGCTAAATAGCAACACTAATATTATATTTAAAAAACCAATTTACTGAGGTGTCTTTAATTTAGTCTAAAACTTTATATTTACTCGACTATAATTCAGGGGGTGGTGCTATAATGCACTCTGTATTAAAGAGAAAGGCACATTATATACAATAATATTATGTGACAATAATCATGATCCTACCCTCTTATTTTTCTGTGAATGACAGTTCATCTGTCACAGTTGTGTTACTTAGAATAATAATGGGTGTAGCTCCAGTTACGCAAGTTTTGAGAAAAATAGCATTTTGTAAATTGTTCTGAATTCATATGAAAACCATTAGTATTCTGTGCTAGCTTATTTATTTATAATAGTGGAAGCATTTTTCATACATACATATTTTTTACTTTTAATATGAAAAATGTGGTTAGTACGGAAGTGTAAAATTATTTTGTAAGAAAGAAATCATACGTAGGAGGATAGACCAATGTTACACAGATAGTAAAACACATTTTTATTGTGTTCAGACACAAACTAATATTTACTAAAAATTGGAGTTACACCACTATTGTTCTATGTGACACAGTTGACACTTGTTGACATTTATGTTTTTAAATAATTAAAATATAAAGTTTTAACTAACAGAGAGGAATATAACGCCACACTATTGTGTCCTGGCATATATCTCTTGCTTCTTCCACATTCATACGTGTTCTCATGCATACACTCGGATTATTTCGACTTTTCGCATGACCATCAACCACTTGTTTGTACTTTCCCATGCCATGTCTTTCTTCTCCTCGACTTCTACATCTGGGCACTCTTGCATCATCCATTCTTTAAGCATTTATACGCTCTACATGATACACATATCAAACACATAATAAATTGTAAATATATAACCCAAAATATTGTACTATATGATCTCAATTTCTTCCTTGAAGTAAAAAAAATAAGGCTTATTATGTTTAAATTGTTTTAATATATAACTAATTAAAGTTAAATAAAAAATACTTGACTGTTACACTTCCACTTTAATTTGTTTTGACCAGTTAGCGCTGTGGCGAGATGGTATTTGGATGGTAAAATACCATCTCGTCAACTTTATTGAATGAGTTTAAGTATTGCATTAAATAAAAGATGTTACTTACGTATGCAGGTTGTTTTATTTAACAAAGGCAACTTAAACTATGTACACGTTATATTTAAAGCAATGATTGAGAAATTGATGTTCTGGAGTGTGTCGGAAGCGGCCGGCGGCAGCCCAAGGGAAAGTGAAGTCTCTAGCTAGGCGCCTACCGGCGCCAACGTTAAGTTCTTAGTATCCGGCTATCGAGATATGGGGTTGCCATAGCGCTTTCACCCTGTAACGAGCATCTTCAGACTTTCAGATTATGCTGATAATCAAACCAGCACTTTAGTACAAATGTCACCTTCGTATAAAATTGTCTTCTTTTCTATTTTTATTTAACAATATTATTTTAATTACACAGCTTCTGTGGTGTTGTGGCTAGGTCGCTGGTCAATTTACGACACTCAGGTTCTAGATTTGATACCCGGTGAGATCACAAAAATCAAAGACCCTATGCTGGACTAAAAGTCGCATGTGACACTTCGCAATGGCGAGTGATCCACGGCACAAAATCACTCCCAATTCTGAAGTGTTACATGCGACTTTCAATCCAGCATATAGGGCTCCAGAAGTTACTTTTCTCAGGGTTTTTTTGTGGTGTTGTTTCCTTCTGTTGTTGGGCAATTGAACCATCTTCGTTTGATAATTTTAGTAAAAATACATGAAACTATGCATATCTACAAGTTTATCATGCAGTTTTTGGCGCATGGGCTGATATTATTTTAGACTTTAAGCATTTGTTGATTCACAGATTACCTTTTTGATCACATTATCATAATACACTGCTAATACCTGCCCATAGT